>KK122415.1:50937-76510 GCA_000611955.2 Stegodyphus mimosarum
ACGAAAAAGAAAATCAGAAATGTTTTAGATTTTAAATTACGCGTAAAGGGGCTTTTTTTTAACATTTTGCGTGTCACCTTTATTTATTAAATATCCTGTTCTTCGCACTTAAACCATAAAATTCAATTCGAGAGCAATATAGCAAAATAATTTTAAGTTCAGCATATGTTTAGAATTTCCGATACACAGTCTCACGCCCTGGAGAGGAAAATGTTTTTTTTTTTTCTATACAACGTTGCCATTGCTCGCTTTGAAATCCTTTAGTTTGTTAATCAAAAATTCGTTAAAATTTTACAAAATATGAAATCGATAATAAACAAATTCCAAATTTCAAATTTGGGCTTCCAGATGGCCATATTCTCAGTAGGATTACGTCATTCAAAACGGGATGACTCTAGGTACCGTTGTTTTATCACAATGCGAGAAACATACATACATTTATGCAGACTCTTCATTAGTTAATTTCTTCAAATATAATAGAGGGCGATAACAGTTGGTGGAAACAATTTGAAAAGTGAAAAGGACATTCAGAGCGATTCGACGTAAAATCGCAAAACGAAAACAATAATCCCTCAGGGACAAAGTCCCTTTGGACTAAATATTTCTTTAACAGTTGAGGATTTTATCTCAAACTTGAAGAGATCCAAACAGACTGCGTTGATTTTTACCTTAAAACATAAATAAAACAACTTTAAATCTAAGAAAAAAAAATCTGTTTCAGATTTTCTATTACCCCCAAAGGAGTGTTTTTTAACATTTTGTGTGTTACTTTTATACATTAAATATCATGTTCTTTGCAGTTACACCATAAAACTCAATTCAACAGCAATATCACAAAATAATTTAAAAAGAAGCATGTATTATTAGAATCTCCGATTCTTTTCCCCGTACAGTGTTTCCACTGCTCGTTTTGAAATCGTTGAGTTTGTTAATCAAAAATTCATTAAAGATATAAAAAATATGAAACAGATAATAAAACAAATTCAAAATTTGGGTTTCTAGATGCCCATGTTCGAGTGCAAGACTACGCTATGCAAAATTTGATGTCTGTAGGTACCGTCCTTTTCTCACTGTGCGAGGAACATTCACACATTCATGCAGCTTCTTCATTATTTAATTCTTTAAATATAGTTCAGGGCTCTAATATTTAGTGGCGACAGTTTGAAAAATGAAACGTCGCTTATAGTGAACCAGCGCAAAATGCCGAAACGAAATTAATGGCCCTTTTCGGTAAATTTTTTCCAAAATAATTAATTGCACTAAGAATTAAAACACATGAAAAAGACATACGTCAGTGCTGAGTATAAAATAAAACAAATGCTTGGTTTCGTAGAATACCAGTTTCGAAAGAATCGGAAAGGACGTTCTTCTTCAATAACAATTTTAAAGAACACTTTCTTCCCTGAAGCATAGGGATTTCATTATTTACGTTATTTATAACGCGAAGTCATTAAAAAAGTGTAAAACTGAATATAAAATTGAATTCAAATCCAGAACAAAATATCCAGTTTGTAAATAAATAGTCTTCAAAAAAAAAAAATTTGATATGGTCACCACACGACTTCCTTGTAAGGCATATTTAATTATACACATTTTTTGCTGCATTTCATTTAAACTATTTCCTCGGATTTCATTACCGATCTATTTGTCATTCAACTAATTTAGTTCTCACTTCGCAACAAGGCAAAAATTCGATAAAAAAATCTTCATTAAAAATTCTAAAATACAGAAAATCTTAAAACACCAAATATAGTTAAAAAAAATTTTTTTTACTCCTAAAATAAGAGTTTCTACAAGAAAATAGCCAACTTAGTCAGTGCGCAGGATTTTTCGCTGCACATAATTGAAAGTTTACTTTTGGTCCCACTCGGCAAAAAGACACAGAAGTTGGTGCACAAACTGACTGAATTCACTATTCTACGAAGTTTCAAATACAAATAAATGGCAGTTTCGCGAGGCTTAGTACCAATTAAACAATTTTTAAATTGTTGATAATTCTATAACTACTGCATGCAAATTAATTAAAGGCATAAAACCTCAACCGAAACAAAAGAACAACATAATTCAATCACTTTTATTCTGTCAAATTAAGTGACGAAGAACCTAATGAACTGCTGGGAGAATAATCGTTAAAGTCCAAGAACAGAAACGTGAACTCACGAAGGGTTAATTACCCTTAATTTGCTCCAAATAAAGATTAAACTGTAAGCACCTTTCTCAGAGCGTACAGCAAAGCCACCACTTGGGCTTAAACTCAAAATGTAAGAAATAAGAACTAACTGATAACTAAAGAGTTAAATATTAAAGAGTTTAGCCGAAGCTAACACAAATCTAAACTAGTTGGCCCGTAATATTAAGTTAGTCAGCAAAGCTATCACGTAATACGACAGAGTGTAGTAACAGCTTAGCGAGACGTAGCTCAAAGGCAAACACGCTCTATTCAGGAATCCTAACTCTGTCTGGTGAAGGAACTTGACTTATATACTATTCTACTTCTCATTTGCATTTAACGCGTTTCTAAAAACTCATTCTGGTAGGGAGTTGTAAGCTAGAAGAGATAGGAAAGAAGCATTAAATTAAAATAACTGTTGCAAAATTAAAATATAAAGCAAAAAAAAGCTTTTAAAGCAAAAAATGCACAATTTTACCACCATGTAAGAATAAAAAATCTGAGCTCACCGAGCCGGTAATAGAGTAGGTATATATAATATACGTTTTTCTTTAAATTTCATTGATGTTTTGAACTGGGGTATTGCATGCTTGAAACGTTTTGGTTTTAATACTTATGAAATTCTTTATTACATTTATAGGATTATTTGAAATTTATTACTTATGAATTTCAGTTTTTGATCTTTGTGAAAAATCAGTTCTAAATTCCTTACTATATATATATACGTTTGATGCGGCCGATTGCAATCAAAAAGGGAGGTGCACAACTATATGTTATAGCAGTACCATATACAAAATTTCAGTGTTCTGAGGACAATCGTTTTTGAATTACACGAGATATATATACATACGTTTTACGTCACGAAAAAATCTGTTCTGAATCCATTTTACAAACCATTTTGAAAAAAAAAAAAAGAGTCCTTTATTCTGTCCGTACATGCAGATGTCACACAAAAACATCATTCAAATGGATTCGAGAGTGATCAAAATGAATATTTTTGTTGAAGTATGATTCCCGAAATTTTTCACGAGTAGAACACTTGCTTTACTTCGTACAAGTATGTAAAAAGGCAGAGAAAGAGCAATTTTTATTCCCATTTTCCCCCTTTCCACAAGAAAGTAGTATTACAAATAAAATGTTAGTTGGAAAGAGATAATTTCTTTCTTTTATTTTTACGTTTATTTGAACTGAAATACATAAATCTTAAGACATACCGAGCTAACTAAAAAGTGTTAATAGCGAGAGAGATAACTAATCAAATAAACTGTTATTAATTATTCTATAGTCTCATTGGAATTTTTAGAATTTAGAGTGGAATCCTCGAACATAGAATAATTAAATGGTTCATTCTTTTTAATTGTGTTTTAAACTGAATTAAAAAGATCAGAGAAGAGAACAGTTTTAAAAATCACAACTTCATTTCTTAATCATTGATGAGAGGGAAATTAAAAATTATTAATTAATATACCTGACTACATATTTTGAAATACGATTCTTACCGTAAATACAGATTCTACTATGAAACAGGCAATATGTATATTTATCACTGCTTTAATTTCCTGTTGCATAAGAAATCAATAACTTTTATATCATTTCATATCTAAAACCCATTAGTCACTTCTTAGAACGGCTAAATCAGCTGCTCAAATATGTTAATTTACATAGAAACTATAAATTATTTTACCTTGACTGGAATGCTTTGCGTTTTGGTTACTAATAAGACAGCATATGGATTTATGAACATACCACAGCTAGATCCACAAGCTATCTGAAAATTTAGAGACAGGGGAACTGGAGGGAAAAATTAAGCGATTCTTTTACTTATAAACACTTAAAAAACTGTTTTTCTTTCTTTCTTTTTAGTTCAAAAGGGGTTGTAAGTCTCGGAATTGGATTTCGTGTTGTTCAGTATAAACGGTATATCACCTTTCAAAATGTTACCACCAAACATTATCGCACTGTGTTATTTTTAAAGATATGAAGTAATGAAGAATCTATCTAGAAGTGTGTATCTGTGTTCCCCGCATTGTAAAAAAAGGACGGTACCTAGAGCCATCAAATTTGTAATAACGTAGTATTCCACCTAAATATGGGAACACGGAAGCCCGAATTTTGAATTTCGAATTTATTTTATTACTTTTTACTTCATGTTTTGTAAAATTTGAATATTGTTTTGATTAGCAAGCACAACAATTTGAAAGTGAACAGCGGCAACACTTCGAAAATAACATATTTATCTCCAGCCCGCGAGACTGTAGTCATGCGGAAAAATATAAGATATTTATTTATCTTTCAATTTTAGCAAACTCGGATCAATGAAAACAATGAGTTGCGGCAGGCGAAAATATTTTTATCTTTCAAACGCCACCGTGTTGCCATTCAGTAAAGCCTAAAAATTTCAAATTTAGAAGGTTACTGAGTAATAAAGTGAGTTATTTAAAAACAATAAACACAGTTCTTAAGAACTTTTTTTCCTTACTTTTTAATGCAAATGGTTTAGAAAAACATTTTTTTAAAATCATGAGATATCTAATTAGAAATATTCAATACTTTTATGAAATTACGCTAACTGAACTCGTTAATATCATAACATACTTTTCCTTTTTTATCAAAACTATTATAGACGGCTAGCCGCCCAAGCGGCTAATTTTTAAAGAGTTAATAAAGTGGATATAAAAATATATATTGTAACTTCTAATAATCTATAGGAAGCTGTTTTAAAATGTTTTATGGTTTTGCTGTTGAATTGAATTTTATGTGGCTTCAGTATAAAGAACGTGATATTTAATAAATAAAGTTAATACATAATAGAGAAAAGCAATATTTTATTAGCCATTACTAAGAAGACTGAATATTGATATGATGAACTAAGAGAAGACTGAAAAAAAAATATGAAAATGTATACCAACCTTTAACACTGTATGTGGAATTCTAAGCATATGCCATTATGCAGGTTTTAAAGCATTTGTGATTTTTATTGTTGAGCTCTGTGTGGTGTAAGTAAGAACAAGCAATGTTTAATATTAAAGCTGAAAAGGCAAAAAAAAGGGCGGGGGTTAGCAGTCGTGAGTACAAGAACAGACTGGTAGACTTAGCGAGAGCGCAAAAAACCTTAGCAAACTCTTGGGTGACCATTAAAATCTGAACTTTTCAGATTTTTTATTTTTATAGCTATGGACACTTTTAAGCTAGAAACACTTCTATGCAAACCCAATTTTCGTCTGATTTGCTAATTAAATTAAAACCCTTTTTGTATGTAGTATTGATTAAATTAAAACCCTTTTAACGTGCTAGCAAAAAAGTTCTCGTACTTCTATGAAATTGTCTTTTGCTAGTTAGAAATTTACCTTCGAAAAAGTATCTGCATCTTTTATGTTGAGAAACAACTCTTACGAATGCTTTTGCTTTTTCGAATAAACCGCCAAAAACTGCATAAAGATGTTTGCATTTTAATGATGGACACCGTTATGAAGAGGTCACTGTGAGATATCGCTTGTGAATATTGCAAGACTGAGAAACTTGGTATTATGACCACAGCCAAAGCTTAAATCTTCATATTAAAACGTAATAAATGTATTTAGATAATTCGTTAAAAATTCTGATTACCCCAGAAACTAACCACTTTTTTCTTTTCTTTTCTTTTTTTTTTTTTAGTCCGAAGGGGCTTTTTTCCCTGAAGGAGTATTGTTTTCGTTTTGCGATTTTGCGTCTAATCACTCCAAACGCCCGCTCACTTTCAAATTGTGGCCACCAAATATTATCGCCCTGTATTGCATCCCAAGAAATTAAATAATGAAGAATCTGCATAAATGTATGTATGTTTTTGCATTGTGATAAAACAACGGTACCTAGAGCCATCCAATTTTGAATGACTAATCCTCTTGCGAATATGGGCATCTGGGAGCCCAAATTTAAATTTGGAATTTGCTTTATTATCCATTTCATATTTTGTAAAACTTTAATGAATTTTTGATTAACAAACTCGAGGATTTCAAAACTAGTAATGGCAACGCTGTACAGAAAAACCATTTTTATCCCCACCTCGCGAGACTGTATCGGAAATTCTAAAGATATGCTCAATTTAAAATCATTTTGCGTTATTGCTGTTGATTTGAATTTTATGGTTTAAGTGCGAAGAACTCGATATTTAATAAATAAAGGTAACACCCAAATTGTTGAAAAAACGCCCCTTAAAATCTGAAACATCTTTGAGGTTTTTTTTTTTTTTTTTAAATTTTTCTTTTGCTTTTGATGATTTGTTTTCACACCATTCTGGCTGTAAGATACAAATTTGTTAAGAAGCGTGCAATTAGAAAATAAAAAAAAAAAAAAAAAAAAAAAAAAAGAAGAGAATGGCCCAAAGACAAATTTAATAGGACACACCCAGCCGGGTAACTTTCCTGAGACACGTGCCCTGCTGCAGATCAAGTTTTGAAGGATTTAGTACCTTAGTCAACGCCTATCCTTACAGTAAATCATAAATTAGAGATCTTTGGTTAACAGAATTTGAGTTTACTTGAAAGTCTTTGTGCAAACTAGCCATTGATTAAAATTCTATGAGTTCCTATATTTTCTATTCTATGATTCCTATTTTTTTAGTTGTGCCGCCCTGACAAGAAAGTAGTTAGTGACTTTAACAGCTGTACCGACTAGCCCGGGCTCGAATTTTGCAGAAGGCGTGGATGTAAATTGCCTGTCGCTTCACAGTAGGTAACGGTAGCCTATCTATTAGGTGCCTCCATAATAAAGTGACCTTCGCGTCTGGCCTTAGTAATGGCCAAAGCCTATAATGACTAGTACCGGCCATTGAAAAAAAAATGAGTTGTACTAAACTGCAAGGTCAACTAGCGGGAAAATGACTGAACACTGATAGTTCGACTTGGGATCGAATCCCGTGAACAGGCTGACTGCATGATCGATGTTCATGGTTTCCCCAATGTTTTATGTAGTTACGAGCCAGTTTTTCTTAAAAAGTTCTCTACGAAGGTATCTCTCCTCATAGGTAGACAGCCCTCGAGTTCCTTTGCCTTATTCAGTTAACCTGCCCTAAAATTACATCTAAATTGCAAACTAATTGCATATAAATCAGCAATGAACTTATGTAGTGACTTTTTGTTAATACGTTATTTCATAGTATTTTATTTTTTTTAGCGTAGATACAAATTATAAGGAATGCTCGGCTTCCCAATGCGTGCTGTCATGTTGTAAGTGGCAGCACATCCGGCTAGTTATCGGAAGATCCGGATCCGATTCTGGAAAGGATGTAACTGATTTTTCACCTCTCCGGATCCGAGAAAAAGAAACCATTCTTAATAATTCTTGTAATAATAAATAACAACGTTAGTTCTATTTCCTGTTTCCAAATTGTAGTAATGCACGGAATGGACCAACAACCATACAATTCTAATCATAAATGAAAAATTAAAAATTTTAAATTGAATTTAAGTAGACTTAAACATTATATGTATGGTTAACAGTCTTTGTAAAGAACAGTAACAACTATTATCGTATATAACAGGATTAAAATGTCCGTAAATTTACTTTTTGTTAGTTATATTGCTTGAATCCAGTCAACCGTCCTGCTTAATTTTTTGTTTACATCAGCTTTAGAGATCATTTTGCATTCTGAATTTCTGCTTCAGTTTGGTTAGAGTTACATGCTAAATATAAAAATGACCACTGAAAGGAATAAAGCACTTTGTTAACACGTAGTTACGTCAGAATACCCCTATACCATTCCATAATAATTTTAACTCACTTCAGAATATTTCATTTTACTCTCGAAATATAACTTGAAAATTTTCACGATCGCCAATATAGATGAATATAAACTCTATGATGCTTCTTAAGTGATATAACGAGTTTAAGAATAAGTTTCCATTTCTCATTAAAGCGGCCAGTATTCTGTCATAAGACACTTTTCACAAGTTAACAACTTAAATGTAAATATATCGATTTTATGCACAATTTGCTTACGCTATTGCTGATTCTATGGCGTACTGACTGTACGCTATGTCAGTCCTCCGAAGTGTCGATTATGTGCCATATCGAATGTACCGGTGTCGATCGCATGCCGTGAAGATCCTATGCCGACCGTCCTTGGTCTGTATCGATCCCGTTTCGGTGTCAGTTCTATGCTGTGTCGATCCCATGCCGTTATAATCCTATGACGATGTCGATTCTAGATACTATCCGTCGTCTGTATCGATCCTAAGCCGTATCGAATAATCTACGCAGTATCGATCGCACTTCGTGATGATCCTATGCCAACACCTATTATACATACTGTCCTTCGCCTGTCTTGATCCTGTGGCGATGTCGTTTCTACGTCGTGTCTTCTATTCGTAGTGTCGATTCTATGAACGTAAACCAATCGACGACTGATACATCTTTCATGCTGCTTATGATTATTCACGGCCTTTAAAATTCGACAACAGCTACGAAAACAATAATATCAGTTACAGATAATATCTTTTACAGAATCTTTTTTCGGAGAAAGGTTTTATGTTATGCGCATTCATATAAAGGGCAAGGGATAAAGAAAATCACGTTACAAAGAAAGGTTTCCTAGTATACATGTTGAATTAAGCGGCAAAGGAAACATAAGCTTCCAAAGTTCGAAAAAGACTGTATTTTTTAAACGGAAATGATAGGAAACGCATACACTTCACTAACTTCGGTTACAGCTTGAAATGATCATCAAAGTCGTCCCAGAGCTGAGTAGTCTCGTACTGTTACCTATAAGATGACTAAGAACGTGGCCAACGACTGGCCCTACTCCTTATTTCTTGGCCACTATAAGACCAGTGGAGCTGATATGGTTTAAGGTTTGGATATTGATTACGAAAAGCACGTAAGGGCTATTTGTCTATTGGATGGAATGGCTTCGTGGAAGACCTTCTGAGGAGAAAATGGTTCATATTCTCATTAGACTCGGGAAAACCAAGAAATCTTCCACGCAGCCTGCCCTTTCGTTGGGATTTGGACCAAGAGCGAAATATCAATGTTCAGAGATTTTATTGTTCGGCCACTTAGATTTTTAGGCTTAGATTCAAATCAGCAGCATTAGTAACAACTACGAGACTTACATTAGAGGCTGAGAACAAACCATTAGTCGTTGGAAAGAAAAAATACGCTGAATGCAAAAAAGAAAAAAAAATCAGAAGCTATGTATATTTACTAACATAAATTACTAAGCCTCTCATATATTAGTCTTAATTATTTATTGACTACAAATTTTTAGAAAGATTCTTTTTCAGATTTTGCACCGAATTAAAAGAAAAACATAGATTAATTTCTTGAAAAACCATTATTAGAAGAAATAAAATTCCCTTACTTAAAAATTATTAGGAAAAATTAATAAAAATCTTTTATATTGATTTAGACACAGCTGAAGAGAAAAAAATATTTACTTTCAAACTCATTTTCTTAGTCAAACGTTCTTTATGTCCTCAATCGTATTTGAAGTCATATAAAATTTGCCAGTATTAATATTTCACGACGTAAGGTTTTATTCATACATAACAGAAGGACATAGATCTTCACAAGATGTTTATTTCTCGGGTAATTTATGTTGAATTTCATGGCTGTGTTTACATTCCCCAGAAATCCTTTCCTTTCATGAAGGTTTATTTTATTCGAAATATACGCCATGCCTCAGTGTTTTTATGTATGTCTCTTGAATGGAACTGCTCTTTTATTATTCCATTTCGTATACATTTATTTAGGAAAGGTCCTGCTTTATTGGAGTACTTGAAGCAAATTAAGTACCTCTGCATATGCATCGAAAAATAATAAGCAAGGTTACTCTGATAGTCGTATTATTCTGGAAGCTCATTTCTTTACCGAAAAATGTTTTATTTCCCTTTGATAACATTTCTGCATGTTTATGTAAAGTTAAATTTGCGTAGTCCTCTGAAATCTAACTACCTTTCAGGAAATGCTAATATTGAGGATCGACGTCTTTGAATTGTTTACTCTCATTTAGACAATGAGATGAAATGAAAATAATGCATAGTAAAAAATTCAAGCAAAAATTTTCATTAAATTTTACAGCCCCGCTTTTGTGTGGCATTTAGTGCTATTGGCTGCCAAATTCCTCATTACGTGTTCCAATGTCGAAGAAAATCGTTTGTTAATGCTGCAGAAAATTTAACATCATCGACTTCTCCCAAGTTAATTATGTCTAAAGGTGGCAAGGGAAAAAAACTGCTTTTAATAACAAAATCATTGCTTAATTTAAGCACAAAGAGATATTCGTAACACTTTTGGTTTCACTTACCGCTTATTAGAATTAAACACTGTTGCCAACCTACTATAGCTAAATGCTGGCAAGAAATGGTTAATCAATACGTCTTTGCGGCATGTGGGCACTTCGCTATGTCGAGAGTTTCTTCCAAAAATCGGTAGTAGGGAAAAAGAATAGGGTACTAGTATATCCGTCGCCTGGGATTTTCTCCACCAAAACTCACACAGAGCTGAGTAATTTCCTACTGCTACCTATAAGATGACTAAGACCTTGGCCAAAGACAACTCCTACTCTTTATTTCTTGGCCACGATGAAACCAGTGAAGATGATATGGCTTAGGCTTAAGATGATATGGCTTAGGTTTGGATATGGATAACGAAAAGCACGTGAAGGCTAATTGCCTATCGGAAGGAGTGACTTCTTGAAAGACCTTTCTAAGGAAAAAATGATTCATATTCACCATTAGATTAAGGGAAACTATGAAAACTTACACGCAACCTTCACGTTCCTTGGGATTTGGATCAAGATCCAAATATCAATGTTCAGAGATTTTATTGTTTGACCACTCAGGCATTTAGGCTTAGATTCAAATCAAAAGAATTAGTAACAACAACAAGACTATTATAGGGTAAGAAAAGGCCCTTAGTTGCAGAAAAGAAAGAAAAATACGCTGAATTCAAGGAAAAAAAAAGAGTATCTCAGACGATAAATATATTTACTACCATAAATTACTAAGCTTCTCATATACTGAATTCTTTATTGACAAAAAAATTTTAGAAGTATTCTTTTTTAGATTTAGCTCCAAATTTTAAACCAGAGGGAATGAAGTTAGTTCAAATAGCAGCTATTTACATTCTTTAAATCTGAAGAATTGATAGGCTAAATGTTTACAATTTTATTTTGTCTAATGTCACCAAAATCCTGCTCGAGTAATATTGTAGCTTAATATTTCTCTAAGGAGTACTTAAAAAATGTTTTTCGTTTTCTCCCCCCTCCCACTTTAAAACTGGAAGATCGAAAGTACATCCTTGTCTAAGCAGCACTAGTAGCTAGTTGGGAAATAAACAGTACCTGAACATTTATTTATCCATTTTGACACTAAAGAACTTTTATTCTGGGGGGGGGGTATGTACAAACAGAATAAAGGGATTCTTTTCTCCCGAAATGAATTGTAAAATGGGTTTAAAATGGATTCAAAAGAGATCTTTTTTGCCTGATATATGCGAGATTTATACGTACGTAAGTATGCATGTATCTCGCATAACTAAGAAAAGATTAGCCGCAGAACGCTGAAATATTCTGTATGCGACTACTATAACATTTTCTGCGCACCTCTCGTTTCTATTGCAATCGGCAGTATATCTAGCAATTATTTCTAAAAATAATTTTTAAAATTATCCTATCTGACGAAGATTGCGTAGAGCAGTAAAATGGTCGCATGTTAAGTGGAAGTGAGAAAAATTAAAGCCAAAAAAGAACAGTTCTTTTAAAGGGCAATTAAAGTTACAAAAATGTATGAACTAGAATAAAAATAAAAAAAATATTGATCACCCTATGTTTGATGTTTCAAACGGAACTTTTCAAGGGGTTAGTAGTTGAAATATTACACCTGGTCGATTAATAGTGTCAAACGCACATTTCGTTCTCCCTGAGATTATGATACTATTATTTCCTGAGATTATGCTTATTCATCTCTCTCTCTCGCGCGCTATATATATATATATAGTAGTCATATACTTCCAGTTACAAAAGTGTTTTAAATGGCGAAAATATTCATGTCTTTGGCAATGTTAAATTTTAAAGAAACTTAATTTTCGACAAGTAAACAAATCTAACTTTTAATGCCGTCTGCCGGTTCCTATTCTTATATCTGGTAAAGTTTTATACTCATTACAAAAAAATAAAATAAAATTGTAAGAAGTTTGACTCCCATGAAACAAAAATTAACCGGGATATTTAATTTCAATACTTGCAGTTTTTGCTGTTAATTAAATTAGAATGAATCGAGGAAATAAGTTTAAATGTATTCCCTCTAAAGATGTGTAAAATTTAATAGGTCATCTAAGGAAGTCACGTGATGTCCGTATCAGAATTTTTTTAAATCCATTTGTCTACAATATCTTCTTATTAGTGTTATCATAGAGAATAATAAATATATTTCTTTATCGCTTTACCAAACAAAGATAATAAAAAAAACCTTACGTAAATGTTAATACTGAAAAATATTGCAGCAAAGTTTTTCAAACAGCGCAGGAGGGAAGGAGGAGGAGAGGGAAAAGAACAGGGAAGGGAAAAAAGGACCCTCGAAGTAATATCTGACATTTTCAGTTAACACTTTCATCGATGCAGTCTTAACAAAGACCAACACCTGAGTGCAGCTGAAAAATATCCAACTTGTCGCGTTATAATTGTCATCATATCGTTAGCACCTCATCCTGCTTAAGAGACTTAACGAATGGTACGCCTGAAGCGACAGCCTGCGCAGTTCATTGTACATATAAATGCAATAAATATAATTATACATATAAAGTTCTTGTTAGACAATAGTTGTATTGCTATGGACATGACACGCCCATAGTTAGGCTACAGAACTGACGTCTCCGTAAGCAGATGTCCTCTCACATAAATAATAACGAAAAAACGGATACGCCGACAACATTAGTATGTGCTGAAAAGGATATTCTTTTCATCGTCATTTATTTTAGATTGATGATATAGCAATAAACAGTTCCTTCCCCCCCACACACATCACAACGGTCATCTTATAATGGAACGAGGTTTTTCTTTTAACAGCTAGCAGACCTGCTTCAAAAGGAAGATTTATTCTTTGCATTTATTAAATATTTTGCTAAATTAAACTAACATCAAGTTCACATATTATGCAGTTTAATTAGATTGCACTAAAAATAACTTAGACTACAGTGCACTCCCACATTCCCGCCACTGGCGTATTGGCCACCTATATGGTGGCGCACTTTAAACGAACTTATTTCCATAGATAATATGGAATGTCATAAGAAATTAACATATTCATTTAACATCCGTAAATATGTTTAAGTTTAAATGATGTCTATGCAAGTAAGACTTCATCAGCGCTAAATCCTTTCGGTTGAGGCCTTATTCGCTAGAGGGAACCAGCAACTCCTGGCAGTCTATCCTGCCTATCCTAAATTTAGTCTATGTATAGACTAAATTTAGACTTTCTGCTTCATAATTGTTTTAACAAAAAGAAGAAGAACGGGAAGGGCAGCAGCGGATCGTTGTGGCAGCGATAGATGTAAGCAATCTGACGAAAAATGGCGCGTTTTTTTTTGTTTATACCAGCCGTTATATAACATGCCAGAATGTTCTCGAAAGTACTTGTCTAGTGTAATTAATTATTTATTAATTATTTGTAATTAATTATTTCCTGTAAATAATGAAGCCAAGGAAAGTTAATACGTACTCCACAAAATCTTAAATCAAGATCATAGTTTATTTTTTATCACGCAGACGTTCGCAATGTATACTTACGTTCAGACCAACTTCATTATGAGAAGTTTCATTTTCAATTATTACTGAATATTCATTTTGATTATTATTTATTCTATACAAACCGCTTTCTCGTTAGATTCTTACGCTCACGTTTTTCTATTTCACTAACAAATATGGCTTCAGTGTACTAAATGGAAAATAAACTTGTCGACATCATGTAAACAAATACGTTGAATAAGTAGTATATTTACTGGAAGCATTTATTGTAGGGATGCGGATTCACGCAACTCGTGTAGGCGGGAAATGCTGGTGGAAGTTACAACGATACACCGTTTGAAATCACGGACTTGCGTGATCTCCTTCCTTATTTTCCTTTATTTTTCCCGGTCTTATCAGCGTGCGGAACGATGACATGTTGTTTAAGGACCAACATATGACTGATTCAGTAGATAGCAATGGTCAGGAAAAGTACAAAATTTGTGTGCTGTAATATCCGCCAGTGAGTTTCTAGACAGCCCATTGCAGACGCCTAATAAACAAGAAAACTGTCCGTCGCAAACGCATATATACTCGTGGCAAATTTCGCTAAATGGTGTAGCTAATGATAGGAGAAGGTAAGCGTTACCTATCAAAAGAATTTGTTTTCTTTCAGTTTTTGTAAAGTTTAGAAAATTTTGTTCTCCGTTGATGAGTTTGGGCCTAGGTCAATATAAACTATGTTTAATGTTTTACTTTTTAACACTTCGCTCAGATGAGAACTGGTTTTAGTTAATGCGTTCGTAGAATAATATAATATTTTCAAATCATTTAGAACAAAACTGCAGCTAAGACCTGTAATTGAAACACAAACAAGTGATGTGTGTCCGTATTTCAAAACTGTGGAATTCTAAATGGGCGGTTAAAATACGGATGAATTGATGAATAAAATTTTTAAGTCAAAAATGAAGCGAAACAAAAGCTGTTACTAAAACCATGAGTCCGCAAAACACTAAAAATAAATAAATAAAATTATTTTTGCAGCAAAATCGATATGCTTGTCAGCAAAATATACCTCGATGGCGAAAGATTTAAATTCGAGATCAAGTATGGACATTTTCAGCGAAAGTGCAGTAGAGGTTCATTTTAATTTTCGAATAGAACTAGAGCCGAACATGTCTAATAGTAATTTCCTAATGAAACTAACAAGTTTCTAAGTAACTAGCAAGTTCTAATGGAACTAACAAGTAACAACAACTAAAGTCTAACATATGTTTCTAACAGAACATGTCTTCTCTTAGGAAGATAATCCTTGTGAACTTTACTGTAATAAATTAAAAGAACAAATTCAATATGCTGATACACGCCCTATGCCGCATGAATGGATATAAATATCCATTTAGCAAGTGTTAAGGTCTTGGGTTTATTTTAATTTTCTAATAACAATAATTCTTTTATTTTTGAACAAGCCTTTACTTTACTTCATCGTTTTCTGCTTGCATTTCCCTACCGGAATGAGACTTTAGGATTACGTTTTATGTGAATGAGGGAGAGAATAAGTATTTAAGCTGAAGTTTGGATCACTTCAGTAGAAGAGCGTAAGAAGCGTGTTCTGCCTCTTAATTTAACGCCCCACGTTTTTGTTGCTAGTCTAATTTTAGTGTTATTCGGCCGTATTGTTACGAGCCTGCGAGTTTCCGCTAGTGATCTTAAATAAGGGCCAAATAGGTGAGTTAATTCTGTTCAGCTTCGATTAGTTTTCCTTTAGTTGGTATTAGATCAGTTTCTTATTTTCTATCTTAAAGTCCAAGTGGAGGTTTATTGTAAGCCCGTGAAGAGGCCATCTCTTCATTTATTTTGAGTTGGAATAAAGGATAAATTTAACCCTTCTTTGGACTTTTTTACTGACTAGAGCTCTGCGATAAGTCGCTACACGGTTCTTAATTACTCTAGCCTACAAGGATTTCTAAATCAACTGGGATATTACAGTGCTTTGATAGAATGGGACAATTAAAATCTATGGAAGTGTTTTCGAGAGGCTGGTAATAAGGAATGATGGTAAGGATGCCAGGGCTGAGTGTTCTGTGCATACTTTTGGCGAACATATTCGTAACCGTATGAAAGTCCTGATCTCGAACAGGGAGCTGAATGCAGGTATGTTCTGTGGTAGAACAACTGTGGTTAAACAGAAGAATAACTGCACGTAAGAGGGGTTTAAAATTACACTTTTACTAAACCACTATTTACAGTCACTTCCCAACTCGGAAGCGATAACAGAAAATAATGACCGCACTTGGGTCTAAACTGAACAATCAAATAATTTAAAATAAATTGAGTAGAAATTGAGTAGTCGTTGCTCTCGGAGCTATAAACGTGAGGTTGGCGTCTATGCTGAACTATCAATGGTGCGTAGCAAGATTTAGCTAAAACTAACGCACTTAGATTACTTCAATAAGTATTAGAATAACAACGCTAAGGCTTAGAATTTAAATACTAGCTAGTCAGGCGAACGTCGAACAGAGCCGCAGTGATCTGAGACTAAAAGCTCTCTCACACCGAGAAGTTCCTTGCTAACCTTTTAAATACAAAACTCAGCATAAAGCTGAAACGCGCGCTCATTCTAACGGGAAGTTGAAATCTAACGGGAAGTTGAAATCTAACGGGAAGTTGAAATAAGAGTTCACAGGAAAGAGAAATTAACATAAAACTTTGTTAGTTTAAACTGAAACCTTACAAGGAAACCCTGGTACATCTTGATAAAATTTGAATAGATGTGGGGAAAGACCGATTATTAATACTGTGTTAAATATACAACATATGATAGGGCAACTTTGAGATATACTAATGGATGCAAGTGACTAAACAATAGTGCAACTTAATCAACCTGTGACTGCATATCGTAAATATGAAACAGTTCCTATTCAAAAGTACTAAAGTAAGGCAATTCTTCTCTTAGATAAAAAAATCTTTGTGGGCTCTACTGTAATAAATTAAAAGAACAAATTGAACATGCTCGTACATGACCTATGACGCATGAATGGATATAGATATCCGTTCAGCTAGTGTCGAGTCTTGATTTAAAAGCGTCATTTATATGATAATAATACAAAAGCTGTTCGAACATTTTTAGACGATTTTGCTTTGCTGTAAAAATTCCTCTGCTGGGAAATCTTTTTTACCTGCAACTATATTTTTAAAGTATAAATTATCGTTCACTACTTGACAGTTTTGGTTTCATGCAAAATATCGCTTTTAAAGAACCAATGGATGGAAGGCTATGTTTGGGCTCTTTCGGAAGAAATTTATTCATATCTAGTTATTAAAATTCGTTGTGAAAGCCATGGTTTTTCGATGTTTAAAGCTACGATAAGTAATCTTGCCAACAACAAAGGGAAAAAGAGTCAAATTTTAGTTGTAAGAGGCAAAATTGTTCCAAATGCGTATCTGAGGAAAAAGCGATATGTTTCGAATATTGCAAAAATCAGACCTTTAACGTCAAAAGAAAATCCCCCAAATCAAAGGACAGTTTTAAAATCATTAAAACGTTAAGTGTCAACTGCAAACAAAGTAATTAATGAGGATTTCAATCTTAAAAAGGCGAAAAAACATAATGGCCATCGTCTTTCCCCGCGACATATCGCCGAAGTCTGAACGTGCTGCAGAATTCTTTACGAGAAACATTTATCCGGACAAAAGTGGAAAAATGTCGTCACAATAGACGAATCTTGGGTGCGCATAAATGACTGCAATAAAAAGAGATCCATTTATTATCATCAGAGAGGAGAAAAAAATCTTAAAACATGGCTCCCCTAAAGAACATCTAAAGAACGTTTTTTTATATGACTGTTGCTGGTTTTTCATATGACGGCAAATTAAAAATAAAGAGCGTGGAGAAAAAAAGTTAAGATCAACTCCACATGGAATCAAAAACATATTTCACATTCAGTTTTCAAATATGAAATACCTTCTCTCTACACACAAAGTGATCAATTTGCATCGAGACAAGCGAGCAGCCACAATTCAAAATCTACTAAAATTTCCTGGAAAAAGTTCCTGGAACAAGAAACGGCTATCAAAGCCATACCCTTCTCGCATATCTCTACTAAATCTCCTGATGTACCACCAATGGATTTTTGCGCTGTTGAACTTTTAAGAAGCGAGTTGTCCAAACGTCGACCTACAACCGTCCTAGACTTTGGAAAGCTGTTCAAAAGCACTAGGATAAAATACCTTTTCCGATACTACAAAAGACTTTATTGTCTTGGAAATTAAGGTAGCTAAAGATAGGGAAGAATAAGGGTTATCAAACAGAAGATTTAAAACGTAAAAATTTTAGAAAAAATACTTCTGTAATTGCAATGAAAATCTTCTAAAAATGTGCGAGCAGCTTCTATAATAATTCTCTTACAAGAATCTCAAGAAATGTGCATTTCTCTATTTAGGTACATTGAAAAATGATCCACAAAATGCATTCATATGATGAAACCAGCATAAATTGCGGCTACGTGCTTTGGGTGTGGTTTTCACGATAAGTCTTTATATGCTGTCATGCAGCAGAGTGAGTGCAGATTCTAAAGATAATATTATAAAAACATGAATTAAAAACTTTTGCTGCACTATATGCAAATGCACAAGCTTTCGTTATTATTATTCTCAACAAGGTGAAATGCCCCTATCCATCGGTTAAGATAATTAACAAGCTGTTTTCCTACTAACTAAATCAAAAAGAAACAGAGACTGAATGTTTCAGGCTGCGTTCAAAAGCATTCTGAATATATTTTAACAAGCCAAAAGGAAAATGTTGAGAAAACGTTCATTAATCATCTACTGCTATCCTTTGTTGAAGGAAAATTTATTTCACCAATAAGGCTTAGATAGACGTATAATAAGGAAGTTTACAATATATTGAATGGGAGGCTATGATAATGGACCATCATTCATTGAAATAATATCTGGTGTAGTACTATGAAGAGCCGAGTAGAGACCGAGTGTTAAGTCGTTGAACACTGGTAGTTCGGTTCGCATCCCGGCTAACGGGCTGGCTGCATGGGCGTTTTCGTGGTTTTCCCCAAGCGTAATTTGTACACGAGTCAGTTTTTCTTAGAACCACAAAGACACAAAACATCTTCTCCACAAAGACATCTCTTCCCTTAGGCAAATAGCTCTCGAGTGCTTTGTCATAATTAAATATTGCCACAGTACTATGAAGAGGTGCAAAGTATTCAGAGTTACAAATAATAATAAATAGATAAATACTCAGATGCAACCATCAAATGACTTCCTTTTATGGCCTCTTATACACACTTTTTGCTGCACTTCATTTCTTTCCTAGAATTATTCTAACTTAACTAACTAATCTCTAGGGACAAGTTGAAAATGACATAAAAAATCGCAAATTTTGAAATTAAATATCTTCATAACAAGTATAAAAACCTTCCCAAGTATTGGAACTGGGAGATCGCATTAAAAGTTAGATGTTAGATTTCGTTATTTGACGGAAATTAAATTTTCTAAAAATTTGACTGCCAAAACATGAAAATTTTCGTTATTTAAAACACTTCTGTAACTGAAAGTACATGACTACAACCAACGATTGTGAAAATAAAGGCCAGGTAAGGACATTTAAGCCAGTAAAGAGGTGGTATTTATATATATATATATGCATAGATAGATAGATTCTGATAGCCAAAAAAGAGGGAGGTGCACAACTAAATGTTATAGCAGACCCATATACAAAATTTCAACGTTCTACGGCTAATCGTTTTAGAGTTATGCGCCGTAAATACGTATGAATCCATTTTAAATCCACTTACAGTCCTTTCGAATCCATTTTAAATCCATTTTACAGTCCATTTTGGAAAAACAGTCCTTTATTTTGTCGGTACGTACAGAAGTCACACGCGCGCGCGCACACACACAAACACACACAAGGGGAAAAAAAAAATTCGTTCAAATCAATTCGGGAGTTGTCAAAATCGATATTTTCGTTGATATTCCGTTCTAGCCGAAATTTTTCGCGATTGCAATACGTGCTTTACCTCGTATAAGGAAGTAAAAATATTGCTTTAAATGAGAATAATTTAAATAAATGCATTAAAACAGAAAATTTATATACTAATGCAGGAATTTTCTTCAGTACTTCAGTTATATTTGAAATATATATAGGAAAAGTATATTACATATTTTACAGAACTCTGAAATACGGGATTAGAATAGCAATAATAAGTGATAAAAATCTGATAAAAATATCTGGCACATCAGTGGCTGGAAGGCTACGTATCTGCTGCATGTACCGCTGGCTTGATGTAGGGCTTTTCCCATGTGTAGCATAAATACAGCCAGCTTCCCTTAGAAATACCTGTCCTTTTATGTGATTTATAGCATTTAAGCAAATAAATAAACGGGAAATCAAATGCTGTGTTGTTACAGTCTGAGTTCCTGAGATCTCAGGTATTCTTAACGTAGCCATTTAGAGCATTCAAGCAGTTATATGCAAGTTTTTGTAGTAATAATATGCAAAGAGTATTAATTTTTGTTTGTGTAGTCATTTAATTAATTATATAAAGGTAATTTTTCTGATTTAAATTATTGAAATTGAGACACATATCTACTTTTCTCAAGAAAAAAAAGAGGAGGGGACAATGTTAGCAGATTGAAATATTTTAGAACAATTCAGTTTGCTCCACCAAACTACAATAAAGTAGATACTTACCAATTGTTTTTCATGTTTTTAAGTTCTATTTTTTAATTAAAAAAACAGATTTACATAGAAACCCCGTTCCGCTTTTAATGATGAAAACTTTGTTTGAGAATTATTCTCTAGCAAGTTATTATTTACAAGGAAATAACTCTATACTTTTTTCATATTTGCGTGATTTATTATTATAACGGTACTGAATGCTAATCTTCCAAAAAGATAATTTCTACCAACACGTTTGATCATAAGAACTCGTTCAAAACAAGATAATCAATTTCAATTATTTACGCTGGAACAAAAAATCAAAATTTGGGATAGGGCATTACATCCATGAAAGAAAGCTAATAAATTTAATAACACAGTTATGGGAAAGATTTCCGTAAAATAATCGTAATAAATCTTTATAATCTCTCTAAGGTTGACCCACAGATTACGTAAGTTCACACATTTTGTCGAAATGTATACTTTTATTGAAAGTATGGAGCATTTTCATTTGAGTTTTCATTATGAAATATAATTTTGTCAGTTTTTCTTCTGATTTTTATTCTAATCTAAATCTAAGAAAATAAAATAATTTTTAGAATGCCATAAGCCGCACATAGGTGGAAGCAGTTCTGTTTTATTTCTGGAAAGCTCGTCAAAATTTCAAAGTGAATTAATGTTGCTTCGTAATCATACTGTAGTCTATAATATGTTTAAATGATTAAATTCAAAAAATCTCGTGAAGAAAAAGAACAATTGATAGACATTTCCTACGATCGAACTCTAACTGAAGATTTCAAAAATAGCACACCTGCTAACTTTGGTTGAACCGAAAAAAAGAATTTAAAGGCATTTCAAATAAAGCTATTAAATTTTTATTGCCTTTTTGCGCAACCTATTTGTGTAAACAAACATTTTCTTCGATGTTATATTTGAAAAATAAATACAGAACAAAGTTAAAAGTGGATCCCAACTTACGGTTAAAACTAAGTGAAATAAGACTAGACAGACATAAAGAAATTGATCTCTGAAACAGGCCCAAATTTCACATTAAATTTTAGAATTAAATTATTATAACTTAAATTTTGATAGTAAAAATGGTAATAAATTTTTAATCTAATATCTTTATGTGTTCAAATTTAATATGAATAGCCAATAGGTTCTGCATTTGGCAAAATATTTTTTTAAAATATTTCTATTGAGAAATTGAAAAATATTCATTGCAAAATGTACTAGTGGTACTAAAGTTTTTCAGTTTTTGTTTAAATGGTATGCTTTAGTCAGAAGGTTCAGAGCCGCTGCACTAATGCATTATAGTGATTTATATCTTACTCTGAGTTCTTTAATTTTGAGATCACTTTTATCCAAATACTTGAGAGTGTAACACGTGATCGACAACTTCTTTGTCGGCACACGATAGGCATGGCAATTAAAAATCTAGTTCTATCATATTTAGGTACATTAAAACAAATCATATTTTAATCAGTTTTTTCCTTTCTATTATCTTTTCTGTCTTATTATTATATTCTTCTGCTAATGACAAGCCTTTTTTATTTTGTGGCAGTGTCTATTGCATGCCATTGTCGCTTGTATTCCGTGTACAGTATTAATCCAGTATCGATCATTCGTCGTGTTATCCTGTGCGCTAGTGTCGATTTATACTGTGTCAATACTATGTAGGCATCGATCCTATGCAAAGGTGGTGCTATGCTCTGTGGATCGTATGCTAGCGTCGATTCTGTACTGCGTCGGTACTATGCAGGTGTCCATCCTATGCTAGAGTCGATCCTACGTCGTGTCGATTCTCTGCCTGTGTGAATTCTATACTATCGCAATGGTATGCGCGTGGAACTGTCCATCCTGTGCCTGAGATGATTCTGTAAAAGTAATAAATAGATATTAATTCTCTTACTCATTATTAAATCATTGTCTAATTATCAATCTATTATTAATCTATCGCATCATTATTTAAATTCTTTTGTCTTCTCGAAGCTACTTAGTCTCGATTATATGAATGTAAATCAGGTATTTTACATTAGAAACGAAAGTTTACTAAGCGGAAGATATATGAATCCAAAATTTGCGCGCATACGCATAATTTTAAGTACGTTTCGCAATTATTTCATTTTAATACTATATTTATTATTCGCCTTACTTTTCGAAAAAATATACGATAAATCGCTAGCTAACAATATTATGAGTATTAACAAAACTAGATCAAAGCGTAATTCTTGAAAATTTCTGCGATAATCTTGCTATGGAATTACAAGAGCTCTTGTAATAATTCTTAGTATATAGACGAAAGCTGTGATTATTGAGCCTATAAATAATCTTTGATTTCTCCTCATGCATTTCTTCTCTATGTTTTAGGCATTTTCAAAATGACTCATTCCTAGAATTTTAGCCTAAGAAATGATAATTAATGTACCTTAATTAAGTTAAATTAATATGAAATGGGCCTGGGATTACAAACTGAGCCCATAAAGTAGTAAGACAATTTCTTATAAATAAAAAAATATTACTAGCGTCTAAATAAATTTATCTCCTTTAAAATAATCGCCGCAGGAGTCTATACAATTTTTTCAACGTTTATTCAGGTCATAGAAACACTGTTTATAGGCGTTGGAACTAACCGTTCGCAAAATGCGCGTAACATTTTATTTAATATCCGAGACGTTTCCGAATATGTCCTTTCATGATCCCCTTAAGCTTCGGAAAAGAGGATAAAATCAACTGCGATAAATTGGAAGAATAGGTTGGATGATTTATCTCTGTAGCTGAAAGCTTAACAAGACACTGTTGGACAGACAATGTTGTATATCGCATACCATTATCGTATAAAAGAAACCATTGTCCAAAATGGAAAATTTCCTTCCTAACACGTCTTATCCTGTCCCTTAATCGTGATTTTCAATGTCAAATCCATGGTAAATAAGTCCTTTGGAGTCAAAACTGCAATCCGCATAACTTAGCCTTTGATTTCGTCATCCATTTTTTTTTTATGTGGGAGAAAACGGTCCTTCCCATTGTGCACTTTGATTCTTGTTTTCTGAGTTCTGACGTATTGTAAATTCCTCAAAATTGAAATTGCAACACCAAGAAAGAATACTCGTAGCATCATGGAAATTGCAGGATCGAGAGTTGTGAGAGGGACATGCAAATGATCAAAAATATAAACACATAAAATCATTATAAAACCAATTTATTCAGTATCTAATGTGCCCACCTCGAGCAGCGGTACAAGCCGCAATCCGGCGAGGTACGCTATCAATGAGTTCATTGATGACTGCCTGAGGTAGCCTTTACCAAGCCACAGCCACTGCTGTACGCAGATCATCCAGAGTTTGCGGCAGTGGTCCTCGGTTAATGTCACGTTCAATGACATCCCACAGGGGTTAGATGGGATTCAGATCTGGAGAAGCTGCCGGTCAGGGTAGGATGGCAAATCCAGTAAGGCTGCTAACAGTACGCCGTACGACATGCGGGTTGGCATTGTCTTGCTGGAATATTATGCTGGGTGTGCCCTGAAAGCAGGGAAGAACAAGAGGCTCCACAACTTGCGTGACGTAGCGGTCCGCTGTCAAACTGCCGTTAATATGTACCATGGGCATCTTGTGATCAAACATTATGCCACCACAAACCATAATGTCCGGTGCACGACCGCTGTGACGCTCGGCGAAATGGGTTGTTTCGTAGCTTTCTCCGAGTCGTCGCCATATCCGTCGACAGCAGCCTTTCCTCCACAGACAGAAAAGAGATTCATTCGTTAGCAAAACTTGATGCCATTCGATGGTCCGCGCACTATGACGCTGACACCACACCAGGTGTCTAATCTTGTGTTCAATAGTCAATGGTGTCCCTGTAGCTGGTACACGTGAACGCAACTGTACTTCATGCAGTCTGTTGCGCATAGTTTGGGTGGACACAGATCTGCCTGCTCTTGGAGGCAACCGGCTTCGGATGTCACGTGACTTGGAGAAAGGGTCTCCATTAGCTGACCGCCGAATACCCCGGTCTGTGCGTTCTGACCTGCACTTTTGCGTACCACTTCCTCTTCGATGTACATGTACACCTTCCTGAATCCATCGTATAACACAACATTGGATGGTACTCCCGTTATGTCCAACACGAGTGGCTATTGTGCGCAGCGACAAACGAAGTTCATGGAGTTCGATAATACGGTCACGTTCCCCGCTCGTTTACTGATGGTATTGAGCTCGCCGACGTTCTCAGAAGCATTTTCTATGGTTCTTCTGAACTCTTCAATGCTTCGTAAACCCTCAGAGGCTGTTTATGAGAAGGGGAAAGTGGCTAACCTTTATACCTCGCATATGCGTGCCACGTGATCCAATGCGTGCGCAGCTTTTATCATTTGCATATCCACCTCACAACTCATTCCTGCAATTTGCATGGTGCTACGCGCATTCTTTCTTGGTGTTGCAATTTCACTCTTGAGGAGTGTAGATACCAGTTCTGATCTCGCGTTATGATATATTTTAAGAAATTGTTTCCTGTCTCGCAGTAGCTTTTAATATAGCTTCTTTTTGCTGTTCTATCAAAATCCGAGGCCATCAATCGAGCAGAAGCTTTTCGTATTAACCTGATGCATCATCATATACTGTTCGACTCATCTTTAATGTTTCAATAGCAGATTTAACCTAATTTGTAACAAAATTTAATGTAAATTTGTTTCATCTCGAAGCAAATTTTTTTATACAATGTTTTCTCAGTAAAGGAAAATGACTCCCATGTTTGATATGCAAAAGACAAAAGAATTAGTTTAAACTGTTTTGAAAAAGAGTTCAGACGTCATTCTTTCTAAACATACATTTATTCTTTCACTTTTTTGTTTTATCGTTTGTTTTAATTTTTTCGGTCATTTTATGGGAGCACTTGGCAAAATAATATTATCTTAGCATGCTTTAAACTAAACAGAATACATTTAACTTTTCACTGGTATTAACTGGAACAGTTTTATTCTGAATATTTATGGTAATATTTTCTTTGGAACATTCGATGATTCTTT
>KK122415.1:85630-100890 GCA_000611955.2 Stegodyphus mimosarum
CATCCTCGAACCCGTCACCAGTGGTGTTCTCTGTCAAAACTGTGATGTAGTTACCGCATTCCCGTCGGTGTAATTCAGTCGCCCCCTGTGGCGTACCTTGAGCAATGTTCTCGGAGCTAAGACGGTGGAATGATCACTGAGTTTCGGCCATTCCCGATGAATTCATTAAGTTCGAAGTGGACATTTGAAACAACAATAGCGACTTACACCTGATAATGCAAAAATTCAAATTTCTGGGGAATAATTCTTAAACCAAAGGGCTTGCTTAACTTGCTTAGGGACACCTAGATGGTACAGTAAATTCTTGCCGAAGGGTGTTTACATCATTCATACAATGCGCGTCTGGAAAATCGAGTTCCGCTAAGTTAATTTTCTGTGGAGAATTGTGTTAGGTAAAATCCAAATTAAGAAAATAAGCGCAATTTAAACAAACCTAAATATGGTTGTAATTAAAAGGAAAGATCGAAACAAATGTTAATTGAAAGGGATTTATTTACTACTGAATAAGTACGTGATAACGTTATTTATTGGGGGAGAGCAATGGCTAATGCAACTCCTTAAAGTTTCGTGTAAGAAGCACAAAGTTTAATTTAGAAGTCAAACAACAAAAATCGGCGTTATATTTTAAAATTTTCAGAGGACTAGTTTCAATGGTTTTAATATTTGTTCGGCTTG
Organism: Stegodyphus mimosarum; assembly: GCA_000611955.2. Classification (NCBI taxonomy): domain Eukaryota; kingdom Metazoa; phylum Arthropoda; class Arachnida; order Araneae; family Eresidae; genus Stegodyphus; species Stegodyphus mimosarum. Next base: position 86,306 of record KK122415.1, read on the forward strand.
TTATTGTATCTCAAGCACAAAGTTTTTCAATGCATCTCATGAAATTTCATTTTACTTTCTTCATTCGGGGTAATCTCCATTGCAAACTGACATTTTTGTGTCTTTTTTTAATATTTCGTCTAACTTGTTTTAAATTAAAGGCGTTGTATCTCATTCGTTATGACTGTTTTAACTGCCCTCTTGCGTTACAAGATCACACATTCCTTGACCTTTGATTCTTTGACAAATATGGAATGCTTCTTCCATATTTGAAAATCTTTTGTCACCAACTGCTTTTGAAATTTGTACGATTTCTTGGGCTTCATTTTCAATCGATGGAAATATTTTAAAGTTGATTATAGATTCTGGCCAGATCGGATGCTAGCAGACATTCATAGTTAATGAATGAACGTTGAACGTTAAATATTAAAAAAAGTTTAGGACAAATTATTAGACACAATTAAGATAACGCGAATACGCGAAATCGCGTTCCGTAACGACTGGCAAAGGTTTATTGTAGTGGTTAGAGTTGTTGACTTCTGTAGCGATGGTCCCGGGTTCGAATCCCGGAGAAAGCACAGATGTTTGTAAGTGTATAGTGTCTGTGCGGCAAGGAGACATTGAAATTCATGGAGAGCCGAAAATTTTTTCCAGTAGTTGATGCGTCTCCTTGGGTAGTTCTCCATCAAAATAAGGCACGAGTTTAATAGCTAATGCTGCGGGACTACACCATATTTAGACTTGATGACGTCCTAAATTATCTGAGATAAGGGGCCCTTTATAAGGGATATGGGACAATTTTTGGAAGACCGCCAAGAAAGTGGGTGCCCTAAGCTATACGTATAGCTTGGACAGCTTATACGTAAATTCGGCACGATGTACGTAACCAGTGTGTGTTTATTTGGTTATTTATTATTTATTAACCAGTGGTGTCCGCCCCCATTTATTTTTGTGCCTATAACGGCTTAGGTTAAAACTATTAAATAGAAAATATGTATACTTATATTACCCTTCTACGATATTAAATTTAATTTTTTAATTGAAACCTTTTTTATGTTAAACTCTTCTATCCGAAATTTTTAAATTACGATTTTTTTCACTGTTGTCGGAAATTTTAAACTACAGTACTTATTCAATTTGTTTCAGAATTTTTTTTCATTTTGTTTATAAATAGCGATATTAAACTGATCATTGCAAAAACATATAATTATTAATATAAATTTAAGGTTTTACGTACGAGCAATACTAATTGACATGATGAAAAAAATCTTAACTCACTGCATAATTGGGTCTTATTATGGTTAAATGATTGAAGATCCATCACTGTCTATAATCTTACGGTAATGATGACAAATCCAAGCTAAAGTATTATAGCATTGAAACATCACAGGGAGCAAATTTGTGAATCATCACGCCAAAGGATGCTTTTTTTAACCCTTTTCTCGCCAAATGGTGTTTTTTACAACACATACTCGCTTCAAGATGTGTTTGAGAAATGCGGCAACCCCCTTCTCATATCCAATCCGATAAAACTGTTGAGAGTTCGCGACGAAAGTCTCGAAGGATACGCTAATGTGCATCACGACGCAAAAGCACGCGATAGTGACTTCCTCCATCTGGCCTGTTTGGCAATTCATCATGCTCCTCTGCAAATAATGATTGACTCCTAACAGCTGCCCTTTGAAATGCGGCCGACCCAATGATAATTCAAGTTCACTGACTTATGATTCGAATCGCTAATTTAACCGAGATGCTAGGAAAGAGAAAAGGAGGTATCCTTGACATTAAATTACTCTTAATGATGATGAGTGTTGAAAAAAAATGGAATTGATAGTTACTAGGAAGACAGCGAGAAAATGTTTGCTTTTCTTTGCCTAACAGGTGAATAATTCAGACATATCAAAGGTTAAAAGAACTACTAAGACTACCAAGTTTTTCTTGATTTTTTAGTTCCTTTATTTTTCGGTATTTTAAAATTGTTGTTCGACGGTTAGGTTTGAAAGAAACTGAGGGCATATGCATTATGTCTTCTCTTTTGCGGACAATCATTTGCATGCTCAGTAATTTGCGGAGTCTTTCAAATTTACTTTGCCAATTATACCAGGTCATTTAAGGCGCATTGGTCTAAGAATAAAATAAAATTATTCTGTACTGATATACTTAATATATGGTATTAGAAATATGGGTACTTACGTATTATTGCAACCGCTTTAGCAGAAATCGCATAACTCTGGTAACCATTCGTATAACGGTTCTTTAGGCAACCATATACATTGTCAACTGCAATCCTAAAATTCCCCAACTCACCTTTTTCTTCTGTAAAAAACCGACAAACTGCGCCAAGGTGTTTGCGCTAATACGTAAGGATCGAAATGCCTTGGTTACGATAATACTAAAAATTATCGTAATTGTCATTTGAAAACATTAAAAAAACAAATGCACTCTAGATTATATCTTTTGAAAATGTTACTATAATAATATTAATAATTAAATAATTAAAAAGTACGTTTATTGCTATGAAATCACTGAGTATTTTAAGCAATACGGTTTTATTTTTTATTTATTTAATTGAATACAGTAAAGAAGCCTGAGGTCTATCCCCTTAAGCAGAGAGAGATACTTCTATATGAAGGCATAACTTCGTTGGCGACCTTTCTAAGAGAAACTAGCTGACATTTAAGTTATACTTGGCATAAATCAAGAAAACACCCATTGAAGCCTGCTCTCTGCCAAAATTCGAACTAGGTGAAACTACCATTGTTCAGTAGTTTTCATCCATTCTGACACTGATGAGTGCAATACAGTTAAAATTTGGAAGGAAATTCAAAGTTTTAACTTAAATATCAGCTCTGCATATGCTTGAATGGTCTCACTCTGAAATTTAACTAGTTGCAGCTTTCATGAAAAACATAGATCTTATTCCTCATGCAATGGAAATATTTGCCAAACCAAGTAATAAGTGATACGACAGCGCAATGTAATGTCATAGGTAAGCATTACAAAATTCTGCTAAGATGTTTCTAATGTCAAAAAAATGGCAGTTGTTGCCAGGAATACTTTTTTTGGCTATTATTTTTACTTTCTTGGGCGAAGCAAAGGAAGTACTGAAACAGCGAAAAATTTCCGGTATCGCATTTCAACAAAAATATCCATTTTGATCGTTCCCGAATTCATTTGGACAATTTTTTGTGCGACTTCCATACGTACGGCGAGAATAAAGCACAGTCTTTTCCAAAATGGATTGTAAGATGGATTTAAAGTGGATTCAAAAGGGACTTTTTTCGTGACGTCTGAACGTATGTATGTATGTATGCATGTATGCAATCTCACCATAACTATAAAACAATTAGCCGTAGAACATTAACATCTAGTTGTGCAGTTCTTTTTATTTCAACGGGGAGAACAAAACACACACACACATATATATATATATATATATATTCAAAAGAAAGAAAATTTTTTGCAAGCACAATGGGAACAAAGTTAAAAAACCAAGTCAGAACCAAGTTAAAATTTGGACTAAGTTAAGAAACCATATATATATACATATATAATTTTGATACGCTAATTTAGTTTCAATTAAAAATTTGCAATTTAGTTTTTCATTTGTTATTTTTTCATAGCTACTTTAATTTTAACAATTTCACTAAAGTTTTAACAAGTATTTAAATCTCGTAAGATTGGCTTCTTGACGTATCTAAATTTCCATTTTTACTTTCAAGATTTCTTAAATATTCGCCACCCTACACCCCTACCCCTTTTTCAGTTGAGAAGATTATCTTAATTTTTGCTCCTTTTGAACTTCCACTCTCTCTCTCTCTGTCTCTCTCTATATATATATGTTACTGTGAAAGACCGAAATCTGGAGAATGTCGACTTTCCCAGGTGAATGTCAACATTCACATAGTCGCTTGGTGTATGTCCGAAATATTTTCCAAATACTCTTGTTTCTGACTTATACCGATGAATGTCGACATTCACCATGTACTAATGGTGAATGTTGAATATATGAGAATATTATATTTTCTTCTCCGTAATTCAGTCGCGAAAAAACACACAAGTACTTAAAACACACAATACATTCAAAATGAGAAAGGAAAATAATAGAAGTTAAAACACTTACTTAATTATACAGCACGTAATAAATGAGAAAATAAAATAATAGTAATAAAAAACTTACTAAATTATGTGATTCAATTCTGATTCGTTGCAACAACTTAAACTATTATGAGACTTTGAATTGCCCAAGAGGCCCTTGGTTTTACAACTGCATTTATGGGAAACAGCCAGTCGCCTCTCTTTTCGAGCTACACCAGAGCCTATCTATGATTGTCGACATACACCGGGGAGGGTCCGAATGTACAAGAATGTAATGCAATATTCGACCTTTCACCGACGTATTTGGTGAATGTTGACATTCTCCGGTGAAAGTCGACATTCTCCAATTTCGGTCTTTCACGGTTACGTATACATACACACCCACCCCGTCATCCAGATTAAAAGTCCTTACACGGCCTTTATTTTCACAATTGTTGGTCGTCATGTGGTTTCAATTACAGAAGGGTTTTAAATGACAAAAATATTCATGTTTCGACAACGTCAAATTAAAAATATATATATATTTTTGACAAAAATCGAAATCTAACTTTTATTGTATTATATTTGGGAAAGTTCCCGTTTCCTATTATTATATTTGGGAAGGTTTTACACTCGTTATGAAAAACTTACACTGGCTACGAAAAAATAAAATTAGAAGAAATTTAACTTGCGTACAACAAAAATTGACAGGGATATTTAATATAAAACTTCGCAATTCCAGATATTATTATCAAGATCGATTAACTAAGTTAGAATAATTGGAGGAAATAAGTTTAAATGAAGTGCATCCAAAAATCTGTATCAGTTAGGAGGCAGTACAAGGAAGTCACGTGGTGCCTACATAAGACTTTTTGATTATATCGATATATGGATGACGAATCTAAATTTAAAATGAAAAAATAAAATTGAGCTGGAATAGCACGAACGATCAATAGAACAGAAAATATTTTAAATTTTTGCTTTTCTTTATTATGAAGCTAAAAGATGCAATATCTCCACATATCTCTTCTTGATTTCTTCTCTTCGTATACGTCTTTGTAGTTGATGAATACACTGTTTGCAGCTTCGCGTATTGAAATGCTACGTTCAACTCAAGGAACAGCTTCTGTAAAAGGGATTAAACCATGCTAGTGTTTTTTATAAATTCTTCAGCAGCAATTTCTTTTATAGGCAATTCAACTAACACCGTATTAGTATCTAGTAAGTTGATGCTCCTTTCCCCATAAGCCTGCTGCTCATCTATATTAGTAAGAGTTTTTTATTACACACCTCTTGCGATATTTAACACATTGCTCTCCATCAATTTGACGGAAACCGATACTGATTTACGTGTTGCGAATACAGCCCCTCCCATTCCAAACGGCAGTCTTTACAGGACCAGGCTTATCCCGAGCGTTGCGAGTTCAATTAAGCACTTTGAGTCTTGTAAATCTAGTACAAAAACTTTAATAAAAGTATGGTATGTAATAGTATTATATTACTTTAATATAATATATTTAACAGCTATACAAATATGATTACCTTTAAAGTGATTAGCTTAAAAAATTAATTTTCCAAATTTTAGCACTTTAATTTTCTTTTTCCTCAACTTACTTAAGCATTCGAAACATCAAATTCACAGACAGCACGTTGCGCCTTAAAAAATCTAGAGGAAAGTAAAATTTATTAATTTAGATATCACTTTTTGCCTCCAAAATTTACAGTTTCTAGTTATGCTTTTACATTGACCTTAATTGATAGCTTTCGATACCAGTAACTTCAAGAAAAAATACTGAAATTCTTTCTTTCTTTTCTTTTTTTTTTAGAAGGCTTTTAATAGCGTACATCCTAAAAAGTGCATAAAATATTTCTACATCGTGTATCATATTTACTACAGTTATTTTCCCTGTCAACACGTTCTAAAATTATAGTCTAAAAAACGTTTTCATAGAAGCAGTAGTTATAATTACTAATTACAGAAATCAATTTATTACTCAACAGAACTTTGTTGAAAACCTTAGTTAAGTAAAGTTTTCAATGTGTAGAGACATTAAGTTTTTTTGAAGCTGGAAACGTGATAAATGAGAAGTGCCCTCGCCTGGACTCGAACCTGGGGCCTCTCGAATACGCGGCGAGTGTGCTGACCATTACACCACGAAGGCATGCTAAGAAGGCGGGAGAAATACCTTATATATTCCTCCTTTTAAAAGGCGACTAAGGATTAGGGGACCCAAACGCCAATCCTGGTGCTGAAAAATCATCATCCACCACATTTTGTAGTTCCAGCGCCACCGTAGACATTAGAATTTTTTTTTTTTTTTGAGGCAGGAGACATAAAGAAATGTGCAGTGCCCTCGCCGGAACTCGAACCTCGGACCTCTCGAATACGCGTCGAGTGTGCTGGCTATTACACCACGAAGGCATGCTAAGAAGGCGAGAGAAATATCTTATAGTTGCATATAAAGTCTAACTTCGCAACCTTAAAAATTTCAGAAAGAATTGCAACTCTTTATAAAGTTAAAATATTTTCCATCCATGCACTATTGTATTAATTCAGGGAAAGAATGGATTCTACCATTTAGTGTCTATATATGCTAAAGTCATTTTCAGTTTTTAATTGCCACACATAAACTTTCTTAAGAAAGTTACTTATACATTCATGTTTTTCATTTTTGCTCGGCTCAACAGAGCATGGAAATAATGCTGAAATGAACAAAAAGAGGCGAAATTCTTCAATTTCAACTAAAACCTTAAGTTCTATGACAACTTGCGTTTCATGTGAAGCACTACTGATCAGTATAGATTTCCTTTGAGACGACACAAGCTTGGTTGAATAATCTTCCCCATTCGAAAATGGGATGTAATTTTTTTCGAATCGTCTTTCGGTTGGAATATGATACCTTGAAGGCAAATTATAAATTCCAAACGTTTACATAATCTTAGCTAATATCATTTACATAATCATTTACATTATCTTAGCTAATATCAACAGAACAAAGCATTAATATCAATGGAACTCAATTTAATATTAATTAAATCTCGAAAATAATAGTTAACCAATAATTGTAAGCAGACTAAAAATGTACAATGATTTTTAATCAATCACATTAGGAAAACCACGAACCAAAATAAATTTCTTATTTCAAATTAAGAATATTGGGAGACCTAGATTTTAAATGATTTTCAGTGTTAATGAATGGAATAAACTTTAATTGAACATGAACTGTAATGCATTGAAAAATGGACAAACTTTATAAATAAGTAACGCGTGTTTTATGAAATGCATCTGTGATAATAACAAATATCGGAATGATATATGGAAAATAAGTACTTAAAAGAAATCACTTGCGAAAGTTTTTCAGAAGTTGTTTAGATATTCGATCTGCAGTTTTCAATAATCCGTATTTTATTTCTTTTAATCTTTTCAAATGAACTTGATTTTAATGAATAAAGAAGTTTTGCTTTTGAGATTTCCAGAAATGGCGACTGTAAATGAGCAAAAGAACAAGCAGCAAATTCTGTTTTCGCGACAGAACTGTAGTAAATTATATCAAAATCAGACCCCTGAAATCAAGAATTTTTTCATACTTTGTAAAGATATGGGTGCAATACATCCAGCGTTACTATTTTATTGCGGAGCGAGAGGGTTATCACGTGGGAAATTCTTGAAACGTGTTTATGAATTAAAAGAAGAAATCGCCATTTTCTTAGAAGAAAACAGACCGGAAGCCGAGAATTTTCGCGATGGTTTATTTGTGATGAAATTGAGCTACTTGGTCGACACATTCGAGAAATTAAATAACTTGAATCTTCAACTCCAAGGAACAAATACACATATGTAGAATACAAGTGATAAAGTAAATGCTTTTTGTAGAAAATTGGAATTGTGAAGCAGAAATTTAAAGGAAAAAAAACTAATAATGTTTGCAAATGTGAATGATTGAAAAAAAATTTAGAAGGCTGAAAAAGAACGTGTAAAAGTTGTTTTTGTAACCATTGAAAATCATTTAACCATGCTGGGAAAGAATTTTAAAAAGAGTTTCCTTGCTGACGACAAACTGATAGCAAGTTACGAGTAGGGATCCATTTCATTAGACTTCCGAAGAACTCTCCATTGATGAGGAAGAAAAGTTCATAGACTTCACGACAAGTGGCAAAACCAAAAGATAATTTAGTAATAATTTGAATTTGAATTTTGGTCAAGAGTAGAGGATTATTTTTCTGCACCAAAAACAAGGACATTTCATATTCTATTACCATTTTCAACATCCTACCATTGTGAAACTGAATTTTCTGCTGTGGCTTCTTTGAAGACAAAATATAGACCTCAATTAAATATAGGTACAGAACTGAGAGTAGCTATTTCTAATATTAAGCCTTCCTTCGAAAAGCTTCGTGCTCTGCAAGACAGGCCAAGGGAAGTCACAAATAATTATTAAATTTGTTTTTAATTTGGTATGTTTTGATTAAGTAAGTTTTGATTTAGAAGTTGTTTTACTTTAATAAGTTAATTATTAAATAAGTCGAAATGTATTTTGTTTTCTACGTATATGTGTGCTTTCCTTTCAGTCAGTTAATCAATTTTTTAAATAATAACAAAATTGATTAACTGACTTGACTTAACTGATTTTCTCTTGGATATTCTCGTGCCCCCTTCTAGTGTGCTCACGCCCCCTAGGGGGCGGGCCTCACACTTTGAGAATCACTGAGTTAAAGATTATTATTGAAAAACTAGTTGAAGCTTGTCAAGCAATTTCGAAAGAGCATTTGGGCTCATGGTGCCTCGTATCTCGAGTTGCACCTGAAATTTGATTGATTTTTGTTCCTTCCCCCCACAAAAAAAATCAGGTGACTACATAAATATTTTATCAAATGTTCTGTAGATGTTTTATTAATGTTTATAATTCGTCTTAAAATGCTTTAGTACCGAGGAACAAACTTGAATCAGAAATTACTTTTGACACAGAAATTATTGGACAGTGGATTAGCACTCGAAATATGAGGTACGAGGTTTTTGCATGATACCTGTACAAACGGACAGAATAAAGGATTCTTTTTTGCAAAAAGGACTGTAAAATGGCTTCAGAAGAGATATTTCAGAGAGACGTCTGCACGTATCTTGCATAGCTCAAAAACGAGTAGACATAGAACACTAAAATTTTGTATATGGAACTGATGTTATGCACCTCCCTTTTTCGTTGCAATCGGCCATGTCAAACATATATGTGTAGGTGTGTGTGCTTGTGTGTGTGTGTGTCTACATTACAGTATTAATTTTTTTTGAAAACGAAAATATCCCAATGTTATTCTATCGCAATGTGCTGCTGAGACAAAACAGTATGAAATTTAGAACTAACTCCACAAAGACCATGAAATCTCAAACCAGTAAAATCCCAAAAGCTCCCGATAAAAATGCAATAAACATCAATTAAGTGTTTCCAAACTAGAACAAATCCCAAAAACTACAGAAATGTATAAAAATACATAAAATAGGAAGAGGAACACAATCAAAATATGATTCAATGTTATCAAGAGGAGGTAGATCAGATTCAATTGAATCCCTCTTCCCAGGAAAACCACTGCGTTTATATTCATCGAAAATTAGCCGATAAACCAGCTTAAATTATTTAATTACAAGAGTTCATCCGAGAATTCTGAACGCCTCCTCGACGCAGCAGCCCTCCCCTCGTATAAAATAAAACTATACAAAAATAAATTTAAATGAAATAAATTCAATGCTTAACGAAGCAAAAGTAAAATATGCACTATTAGCGAATATTTAAATTCAAATCAAAAAGTAATAATTTGCAAAATATATTAAAAATTAACTTAGAGTAGAGATTTTTGAACTTATTATTGGAAAAGTACAAAAGAGCGAATGACAGTATTCAAAAGGAAAAAGTAGACGCTAATGGCTGCCTCTTCGGCGCTGTTGATGATACAAATTGCCGATGGGAAGTTTAAAATCTCCTAAAAGGTTAATTTATGGTAAGTACTTTTTTTATTTTTAGATTTGGAAAGCATGATGTTAATGCAAGTAAGAAAAGATAAAAAAAGAAAGAAATGTTGTAAAAGAATAAAATTTTCACGCCATGGGCTTATCATGACGATTTAAAATAGAGTAGGCCCATTATTAACAAAAGTATAGTCAAGAAAAAATGTACAGTGATACATGTATATAAATTACGCTATAAAACCTTCCAAAACATCCTTCTGTTAGTTGAGCTTTCTGATAAAAAATTCATTACTTTAAAAAATTTTAGGGTGTAGACTAGTTCAGCTTTTCAAAGCAGACTGTTAATGAAGTTAATTGGAATTTAATTTTCTTGTAAAATTTTAAACGGGTAGAGTTGCCTACTGCTGTTCAGTTTCTGTGCAAATATTTTTTAATTCTGGTAATTTGATTAAAAATTGTATTAGCTATAACTTTTTTAGAGGTGTTAGTATTCCAGTTTATTTTAATTGCTGAAAAATAGTTTGGTTCTAGTAGTTAACCAAACTATTAACAAAAAACATTTTTGGAGGATTTTTTTAATGTTTTCAGAAAACAATCATTCGAGTATTGTCTTTACTGGAGCGAGATTGTCCTTTAGATTTATCATTTTAATAATTTATCTGCTGACAATACTTCTGTGATTTGCTAATTTTTGGCCAAAATTCAATAAATACGTGCGCTGAAGCTCCATATTCACCTGATGTGGTACAGTGTGTTTTTTTAAAATGTAATTAATTTATTCCCACAAATAAAACTTGGCCCTCGTGGTCACCGTTTTCAATCTATAAGTGAAAAAAAAATTCCCTGTGGTTCTTGAAAAGAGTTTCATCAAAACGTCTTTTCGAGTTCGGACAGAGCTTAGGAAATGTTTCGAAGTTTGGGAGGAGTTGTTTGCGTAATGCACTGTAATCCGAGAGGATTGTTTTGAAAGGGATGTAATAAATGTTATTCATTAAACTGAGATCTTTTGCTTTGTAGAATCATTCCCAATACGATTTAAGAACACCTTAGTATATCTCAACATGATTTTAATTTTTTTAAATGCAAAAAAGCAACATTTGTTGGCGCAGCTTGGCGAGGATTTTGACTCGAGTAAAAACAAATAAATAAAATAAAATAAAATAAAGGTACCTCTTCTTCAACAGTTAAGAATAAAATAAATAAGGGGCCTGTTCTTCAAAAGTAAAACAAAATAAAATAAATAAAATAAAAAGGTGCCTCTTCTTCAGGAGTAAAAAACAAATGAAATAAAGTAAATTTTAAAAAAATCGAGTTTTTTTTAATTATTTTAGGAGCAAAGATACTGAAAGATTTCAACGTTTTTAATACCACTGCTTTTAAAATATACATAAATTCATTATTATGTTCTCTGAAATTTTCAATTCACCATCCTTTCTTGATGAACGCAGAATTTGTATCATTTTATTGTTACTTTATTCACAAGGCGAAGAAATTACATAGTGGGCATGGCTCACCAAAACTTTTATTTATATTTTCTCACAAACATAAGACATGCATCTTCATTTTATGTGTCCTCCTCACTGGGGGGAGAACAGAATGCGACGTATAACCCACACTGCTTAAAATCGATAGCTTCTCTGCTGATACAAGGTCGACACTGATACAGCTTCTCTGCTGATACAAGGTTTTTAAGTCTCCTCCTCCCCGAGTGAGGAGAAGATATAAAAAGAAGTTTCGATTCCATGCCTATGCCTATCTCGATTCTATAAAGATATCCTAAAAACAATAATTTTATGAATTCTTACCTTCTTGATTATGTTCTTTTTCTAAATAATCTTGGTTAGAGATTATAATAATAATTATAATCTTAGCTACTCTGCTACAATATTACTTATATGCCAATATCGATTCTACGCAGCGTCGTCCTTTGCTGATATCGGGCGCATTCTAATATTCACTATAAGGATTGTTAATCGTATTTCCATGACGACTCTATATGGGTTACAAAGATTCATTAATCCTTCTGATTATTATTATAATATCATTACAACGTGTTTTCATGGTGTGATCGCATGCCAGTAACTTGTATCTCTTGTATCCTGATATCAGTCTTACGCTGTTGCCAATTGTATGTCCTGCATATGATACTCACTGTCGAATCTGTGCACGATGATTCTAAGCAAAGCCAATCTTATGAAAGGTGAACCTGATTGGTTGAGTATACAAAACTTTCATGACTTATGAGTTTTAGTTTCGATTCCAGCTCATGTAACACTTTAATTGCATGACCGTTCTATGGTTTTAGCCGAATGGAATGTTAATCTCGAAACGACATTTTGCATCGAAACATTTAAATACGTTATAAGGTATTCCTGCCTTCTTAGCATGCCGTCGTAGTGTCAGAGTGGGCACACTCGGCGCGTATTCGAGAGGCACCCCCTAGGTTCTAGTTCCGGCGAGGACGTTGCTCATTTTTCATGTCTCCCGCTTCAAGCAAATACCAAATGACTGTACAGTGTCAACCGAACTAAAAAAGGTAGTGGACGATGATTCTTCATCACCAGGATTTGGCGATTGGGTCCCCTAATCCCCAGTCGCCCTTTAAAATGGGGAGAATATAAGGTAGTTCTCCCGCCTTCTTAGCCCCCCTTCGTGGTGTAATGACCAGCACAATCGGCGCGTATTCGAAACAACGAGGCTCGCGTCCCGGTGAGGGCATTGCACATTTCTCTCGTCTCCTGCCTCATAACAATCTAAGGATTCTACACTGGCGCCCGAACTAAAAAAGGTGGTGGATGATGATTCTTCACCACCAGAGTTTGGCGATTGGGTCCCCGAAACCCCAGTCGCCCTTTAAACAAGGAGAGTATATAAGGTATTTCTCCCACCTTCTTACCATACATTCTTGGTGTAATGGTCAGCACATCAGCGCGTATTCGAGAGGTCTAAAGTTCGAGTCCTGGCGAGGGTATTGCTCCTTTTTCATGTTTTTCAGCAACAAAAAAACTTAATGTCTAAAACTCAATGTCTTAATGTTATATCATTTTTCAAAATCTTGGGACCAAATATTATCGTCCTGTATTACATATACAGCAATTAAATAATAAAGAATCTGAATGAGTGTATGACCTTTTTTATGTTTTTTTGTAATGAAAAAAACACGGCACATAGAGTCATTAATTTATGAACAACGTTTGTCTCTACCCGGACATGTGTACCTGGAAGCCCGAGTTTTAAATTTCGAATTGGTTTTATTATATATTTCTTATTTTGTGAAACTTTAATGAATTTTTATTTAACAAACTGAACGATTTGAAAGCGCGCGGTGACAGCAGTGTACAGAAAAAAACATTTTTATCTCTAGAGCGCGAGAAAATCGGAAATTCTAAAAATATGCTGTTTTTAAAATAGCTTGTAATTTTACTGTTGAATCGAGTTTTATGTGGCGTAAGCGCCAAGAACGTGATATTCAATCAATAAAGTAAACACAAAGAGCGTTAATAATACAAAGATAAAAAAAAAATTGTAAAGCCATCTTAGTAAGAAAACCGAACATTGATACGATGAACTTTGAAAACACTGAAAAAAAAAAAAAAAAGAGGGAGAGAGAGAGAGAAAAAAGTGTATGCCAACACTTAACGCTAAATGCATATTGCTACGCTGATTTTAATTTTTTTGTAATTTTGTTGTTGAATTGTGTATGGTGTAAAAGCGAAGAAAATGGTGCTTTATAATAAAGCTAAAAAGGCTAAAAAAATGGGTTAATAGGAGCGAGTATAACAGCAGACAGGTAGACTGCGAACTCAGGGAGAGCGTAAAAAGCCCTAATAAACAACCTTTTGAGCGACCGTTAAAATCTGAAATTTTTCAGGTTTCCTCCCCCCTTCTTGTGTAATTGTTAATATAAGCTTTCCTTAAAACAGTTCTACAAGAAATGTTTTACCTGTGGCAGAATGATAGCTACTGAGTGTTTTGCTGCAAATCTAAAGCTGATCCATGATGCCAAAATAATCTTTTCTCAGCCGGTATTGACTCATAGGAATAGAAGAGATATGTTAATTTACTTTTACTACATTTAAAAAACTGGTACATATTCAACAATTCTGAAGTTAGTCAAAACCAGAAATCTATTTTTAACCTCGTAGATATACACGATTACAGAATTATCTGCAGACATATGAAGACATTGTCGTATACATTTATTATAGCCTCTAGGTATATAAAGTAATATATTTTTTTTAGTTCACTGGCTGCTATACTTATTTTTAATTACGGAAATCTTCCAAGATCGGAACTTATGAATATAAATACTGTCTTTTTCGAAGGACCGGAAATTATTAGACGGCAAATTAAAAAGAGAGCGTTCTTTGTGATCAAACGATAAAAGAATTTGATTCAACGCAGGAGATAGGAAGCTCTCTTCGTAGTGAAGAGGGCTTAACAATAGTGCATTGATGGACAGAATTCCATTTATTTTTTTTCGGAGGGTGGCAATTCTGAAGAAGGAAATTACGTATGACTTCTTTATGAGGGCTTGAGCAGTCAGAGTGGGAAAGTGTCAGAAAATCTTATA
>KK122415.1:100965-117995 GCA_000611955.2 Stegodyphus mimosarum
AGAGATAAAAAGAAGATACGAGAAAGAAAGCGCGGTTAATGCATTAGCAAAACCATATGTAAAAGTCGACTATATGTGCTGGTAACAAATTTATAGGGATTTAAATCTGATTACTAAAGTTTAAACGAATTCTAAATTTCTTACATGAAACTTTTACAAAACAAGAAATCAAGTATATATTTCGGTAGATTTAGTCTCGACTTACTATGATTGATTCAACAGACGATTTTTCACGTTTATAATTGAGCTCTTCTAATTTTTAATTTTGATCTTTTCATTGATGGCAATATAAAGTACGACTGGCATGTAGCATAAATAAGCAAGGATGTTGACAGTAAAATCTTATATATTTTCAAATATTCTTTTTAGCAAATTCTTCATTCGAAACTTGATTTCTTCCTAAATCTGATGAAAATTCAGTAAGCCCTGTAAGCCCCGTTCACATGCAACGCTCCTTCGCACAGCTGCCGTTAGCAAAGAGGAGAAAAAGGGGACAGGAAGGAGTTTCGTCTTTAGGACCCGTTCAGAAGACATGCCGTCCTAATTCAACCAGATACTCTAAAATTTCGCTATAAGAAAGGCTTATTGATGTTTTTATTGTTGCAGCATACCCAGCATCTAATAATAAGTCTAATTCCAGTGTTGCAAATATTCTTTAGGGAAGTTTATTATTAGCTGCATATGTAAACAATGAATAACCATACTTCCACTCAGCGTTTTTACTTCCAGAATTCAATGAATTAAATGATAATTGCAATTTGCCACTAAAATTGGCAATTTGCCACTAAAAATGATCAGCTGTGTGCCAATTAGATTTTTATATACATCTGATGCATCTTCGATTCTATGAGGTACAGTTTTCCTTATACAAGATTGGATAAAAACAAAGCGCTTCTCAAACTCGACGGCGTTTTAAAGTGGCAGATTTTCCAAATTTTTAAATATTTTAATTTATTTATTTTATTTTCCAGATTGCTAATTTAAACAGAAATACTATGGTTTTTCACAATTCTAAGTCGATTGTTAAATAAATTATTTATAAAAGGCATTTTACTGGCTTCAGTCTTGACCGCATGGAAGTTCTCGTGGTTTTTCCCTTGTGTAACGTCGATACGGACCATTAGTTCTTAAAAGGTCCTCCTCGAAGGCAACTCTTCCCTTGGTGGATACCTTTGAATGCGTCATCATAATCTAAAAAAGCACATTTCAGCATTTTATTTAATTTATTTTAGAAGGTATATCTCCCACATTCTTAGCGTGCCTTCGTGGTGTAATGGTCAGCACACTGAGCCGGTATTTCAGAGGTCCGTGGTTCGATCCCCGGCGAAGGCGATGCATATTTTTCATGTCTCCTGCTATTAAATAACCTAATGTCTCTACAATTTTATCATTTTAATGTGTATGCCCTTTTTTGAAGCTGTTGAAATCGAGGCAAGTGTCTTACAACGTATGGCGTTTTGTTATAGAAGAAATACTACAAATATGGTAATGATTCAATTACGTATAGGTCAATAAATAGTTTGTATTTAGTATTTTAATGCTTATTGATAAATAAATGAAATTACCAATAACTGTTTATTAGATTCGATTGCGTTATTTAAACAACAATCTTTCAGTAATAATGTCTTAGTATTGTACTTTAAAAACATTTTTCATCAGAATATAATAATATGTAATGAATAACATTAAAAATTCAATGTCCATTTCGTTCATTTTTAAATTTAAACTGCTTTCATTAAGTAATAATAGATATACAAACCCACATTCAGGTCTCGCTATTCAATCATGATGTCATTAAGATTGATATTCAACAATTTTTTTTCTTTGCTGCAGACTACTTAATGCTCAATGAAAATGACTTAGAGCATGCCATTCATAGTTTCCCTATTATGTACTCAAAATAAATGCAAGTTTTATTGCTAAGTTTAATCGCAGTCTTCTAATAGACGGTTCTGAACTTCAGGTGTTATAAATATTCCCATATTGATATACCTTATTCTCTTAAACGAGAATTTTGAAATACATTAACCTGGATGTTTATATTTTTGCAAAGGTCAATATTTCCGCTATTTTATGATTGTTTATTTATTATGTGCAGTGGTGCTGTCTTATCTAGTATTTTAGAAGGAAGTATTAAAAAAAAAAACATTTTGCCGATGTCTTAATTCTAATTTTTTTCATTTTTCTATTGCATATACTGTATTTGAAAGGATTTAATTTTAAAAGCAATCTCACTTTCTAATTAATTGTATTAATTTCTAATAATTAATATCAGTAAGATAATCTAACTGATAATTAATATTAATAACCAAACCTTTTATACCTTATATTGAATTAATATTAATAGTAGTTAGCTATAAATCTAATTTCTTGTTACTAATGTAAATAATTTTTAGTTATCAAAGTCTTACTGTTTTCTAATTATGTACATTAGTTAAGTAATACTAATAAGCTAATTATTTATTTTAATATAGTAATAATTAAATTAGGATAATTATTTATGTTAATAAAAGTCATTTAATATAATGAGTTACAAAATTCCTTTCACTTATTAATATTAGATACAGAAAGCAGATTTTGTTGAGAAAGCGAACTCCCAGAAGAGTTGTTTTTGCCACTATCATAAAGGCAAAATTTGCAATAATTATTATAAATTTTTCAATAATATACACTCATGTCCATAAGTTAAGGATAATGCAAAATCAGGCAAAGGAAGAGTTAGAAGCAAAACAAATTTGACTTTTATTTGTAAAGCTTATTTATTAAACAAAAGGTAAAGAGCAAAAAAAGATGCCATATGTTTGATATTAGTAAAAAAATTAGCGATTTTTTCTCCCTGGAGCAGATTACAAAAAAACCTATTTACAAAAAACCAATATTACATGGTTGGTATGATTGTTAATACATTGCATTGTATGTCTCCCAGACGATGCAATACAGTCCGTACAACGCCTAGGCATGCTGAGTATCAAATTATCGATCTGATCTTGGGGGATATTACACCACTCAAAAAGCAATGCTTTCCGAAGTTCCGATAGACATGTAGGAGGAGGTTGACGGGCTGCAACTCGTCGGCCAAGTATGTCCCACACATGCTGTACTGGATTCAAGTGCGGTGAGAATGCTGGCCAGTCCATACGGGTGATATCCTCCGATTGAAGGCATTCGCTTACGATGTTTGCACGGTAAGGACGGGCGTTGTCATCCATAAACACAAATTGTGCGCCCCGAAACAAACGTGCATGTTTTTCCAGAATGACGTCCCGATAGATTTGGCTTGTCATGTTTCCACTTTGAACATGCGGGTCAGTTCTGGAACCCAGAATAATTCCACCCCAAACGAGCACTCCTGCACCACCGTAACGGTGTCGTTCAATGATGTTTTCTTGGTGGTAACGGGTATCTGGAGCTCTCCTATGAAAGTCCCGCAAGAATCAGACTGCAAGCTAAACCTGGACTCGTCGGAAAACATGACACAAGCCCTCTGTTGCGGTGTCCACAATGCATGCTCTGTACTCCAGGCTAACCGCAGGCGACAGTGAGTTGCAGTAAGTGAAACGCATCTGATAGGTGTACGAGCAAATAGACCAATCTGACCTAAGCGTCTGTACACGGCCAAATAGTAACTGCTAAATACCGGTCCTCATTCGGCGTTGTAACTCTGGGGCGACCTGTGCTGTAACGTCTACTCACATTACCATCATATTGGAATCGTTGCCAAAGCCTGGAGATGACACTCTGGGCAATTCCAAGTCTGTCTGATACTTCCAGTTGGGTACGCCCACATTCCAGACGGCCGATAATTCTACCACGTAAAAAATCATCCAAATGCGTCCTTCGTGTCATAACTATTCGGTTATTGCACTGAAATGCTTATAAAGTGCCTGCGAACAATTTTACTTCTTTGCCTGCATTCCGTATATCACTCTCTTACACTCTCGTCATTGTGACGTACCATCGGTGTCATCTGGTTACTTCCTGAAATTTCCATATGATTCCTGAAGATGTTTGTAGTGATTTTACAGGTGATATATTTATTTTAGAGTTTGATTTCCGCTTGACTCCGAATTATCCTTAATTTATGGACATGAGTGTACATGATGTGACTATTTAACTCTCAGAATTGCAGCTTAATATCGCTCATTATTTTACTGTACCAAAATCACATAAGCATTTCTGTCCGAGCATGTCTTAACTAATACGTATACAAACTTCAAGTAATCAAAGGCAAGCATTAATAAATTATTGATAAGGAACGCTTCATTGTAAAAACGGGTGACCAAAATTTAGTGCAAGTTCATGGGAGGAAAAAAAAAGCACCGTTGAAACGTTAGAAATGTTGAAAAATGTAAAGATGCCATTATTAGATTGATTAAAAAGTTCAGTGTGTTGAAGTGGCATAAAAGGTTTAAAGATGGAACAAAAAATCTGACGGGCGATTTCAACCGTAAATACCTAAAGACTAGAATGAACGCATTTTAATATCAACAGATTGAGTGATGCGATACAGTAAGTTATTTCCTAAATTAAAAGCTTTTCTGAAGTTTTCTAACCTAATTGATGTTCAATATGATAATAAATGGGTTCTTAACATGAGTTCCAGGAACTCCGTGTAAGCCAGTGAATAAATATAATAAATGTACAAGCGGAATACTTGGAAGGCTACTTTATGCATTGGCAATTTTATTACACTCCTATTTGTTAAACGCGAGTTTAGAGAATTAAATGATCATATGTTGTTTCAATTTTAAAGACATTAGAAATCAAGATAAAAATTTAAAGGTCACGTTTTAGTGTTTAAAACTATAAGAACTGCTACTCGAGTTTGCTTTTTAAGCTTATAAAAATTATTTAAAATATCTTTTTAAAATATATACTTTAGTTAAATATACTGAAAATAAAAAATAATTGCTTTAAGTATCATAAATGTTTACTTTCGGTGGCTAAGATGTAGCAGACCTATAATTGTCTTAATACTTATTTTTAATTGATATGAAATTATCGGGTTAGTATTAGATGTTTATGTATGGATATTTAATTATTACATGTTTACACTTTGATTTTTATGAAATGGGAGCAGTGGTACTTATTAAAGGAATATCAAAAACGAAACGATCATTTGTATTTCCGCGCCATCTGATTAATGGCCAGTAAACAATAAGATTTTTTGGTCGTGTGACTAAAGCAAAACTAACAGCAGCGGATTTCAAGCCGAATTATGAAAGAAATATTAAAACACATTGAATATAATGATTCTTATAGACTTGCATATCTATATGCATATTTTTTTAAATATTTTTTTCAGTTCTTTAAAATTCTGCTTATGTGCCTGCGCAGAAGTTTTGTAGGTATTTTATTATTTAGTGCCATTTGTTAATTAATGTAATTTATAAATTACAACAAAGTTTCAAATAATATTTAAAACTACCAGCTGGATATATTTATTAGTCCAAAGGGGAAGTTTACCCAGAAGGACTATTAATTTCGTTTTGCTTTTTGCGTCGATTCACTATAAACGTTGATTCACTTTTCAAATTGTTGCCACCAAATATTAGAGCCCTGTATTACACTTAAAGAAATTAAATAATGAAGAATCTACATAAATGCAGGTATGTTTCTCGCATTGTGATGAAACAGCGGTATCTAGAGCCATCAAATTTTGAATAACGTACGTCTCCACCCGAATATGGTCATCTAGAAGCCAAAATTTGGAATTCGTTTTATTACCTATTTCATATTTTGTAAAGAATTTATGAGTTTTTAATTAAGAAATTCAAAGATTTGAGAGCGAGAAATGGCAACACTGTAAAAAAATGTTTTTATTTCCAGCGCGCGAGACTGTGTATCGGAAATTCTAAAAATATGCTCATTTCAAAATTATTTTGTTGTTGAAGTGATTTGTATGGTTTAAGTGTGAAGAACATGATACTTAATAAATAAAGGTAGCACACATAAACGCTAAAAAAAAAAAGCCCCTTCGAACGTAATTTAAAATCTGGAAGTTTTTTTTTAATTTATTTTATTTTACATTACTTAAACATATCATTAAAATTAAAATAAAATTTTAACTTATATTAAGGAACATTTAATATTTTTAAATTACTTCGTTTGTAGAATAATAGCAGATTGATTAAATTTGAAATATAATTTGAAGGCCTTACGCTTTGTCAAAAAGATTCGATTCTAAGTTAGAGCGTATTGAAAACGAGTTTAAAATGATCTATTTCTTGCACTGGCAAAAGGTTGCTACTTTCGTTTTTCTCATTCGTCTATTTCCAAGGCATGAGTTTGTGTGTGAATTTTGTGTTACCAAGGTATAATTTTACATAATAAGTGAAAACAATATATTCTCTTAGAAGTGTAAAAATTTTAGATCAATTAATAAATTAAAAATTTAAATTAAAAATTATCATAAAGCTATTTCAGAATTATTGTATGATCTTAATACTCAGACTTCGGGGTAATACCTTAATCTCTATTTAGCTACACAATTAAGATAGGCCTACTAGTTAAAAATTAATTTCTAAGAATTCAAGATGTGTTTTAAAGGAGTTGTTTAAACCAGCGATGCCAAATAGTAGATAAGAAATATTCAGTCTTATATAGCTCTGCGTTTTTTCGCTGGAATGTTTGTGCACGAAGCTTGCAACAAACATTTTTTCCCAAGCGAAGTGCCAGCAGTTTCCATTTTGCCAGGATGTATAAAGGCTTATTAAAAACAATAATTCTTAATTTCAAACGTCCGTTAGTTTTGCCAGTTTTCTGTCGTAATTATGGTTCTAGTGTTTCGTGATGACCTACATTCGAATACAAAAATTTAGCCATTTATATTATCCTAAAATACAGAGAAACATTTAAAAGTAGTCTGCAAATATTGATATAAACTGACTGGCAAAGAAAGGATAAATCTAAAGCAAAATCTGAGTTTCTCACTAATAATTTTAAAGTAATAAATCTGCATAAAATGATAAATTTAGTTTTCGTTTACTACTACAAGCTCAGATTGAGAAGTAAAGACTAATTGGAAAAGCAACATGTTAATACAAAATTAAAAATTAGGCAAAAAAATTAAATTTGGCACAGATTTTAAATGCAACGCTATCGATTTCGAAGACAATTTAACATCGATCTCTCTTGTTTAGGGCAAAAACCGTTTGCCTTCGAAATCGATAGAATTTTATCCAAAATTTATACCGATAATAGGATCTCTCTCTCTCTCTCTCTTTTTTCTTTTTTTCTTTTATGCCAGATTTTAAGCAAAGACCAAATCGCTTTAGATATTTTGATTAACTTTGTACCTTATCATCATACTCAACGGTCGATAAGTATTCATTAAATATGTCGTTTTCTTAGTCTAAAATGTTTACAAGAAATCTTTTGACATTTCGTGACCCTGAAAACAATGCATTTCTGAAGTTCTTGTTTTCCGCGAAACATGTCATCTCAGAAATGAACTGAAGCATCAGAATTCAACATTCCTTATATCACTTGTCATTTTAAGAGCGTTATTTGCCTCTCTAACAAACTGTTTGAACAAGTCCACTGAGTTGTAGAATGATAAAATTGCATCATCAACATCATCTGCATCTCCATTTCACTTTTACAGTAGATGTGCAGTATGAAACAAAACGGTTGGATTACTATAAATATCAGCTTAATGTAAGGAGTTATAATTTTTAGAGGAAGCATTATTTCTCTTTATTTACAATTTTTCTTCCCTTCTTGATTGTCACAGAATCGTCATTTAACTCCTTGAGAAATCGTCCTCTCATAGAATCGTCATCTAACTCCTTGAGAAAGAAATTATTAAGCTTAAATAATATTGCCGAATTACGGAATTATTCTGGAATTAAATACCCCTTTCACTGCATTCGAAGAGAATGCTTTTGCTTCTTGAAAAGGAGAGACTCATGTCAGTTACTCTCGAAATGCATGGCATATTTATAAACCAGATGTCAGTCTAATGCTGAACTTGCGTAAATTTTAATGCAGCTATTTACTCTTCATAATATGATAGTGTCTGAAATAACTACGCAATAATCATTCTGCCTCATCATTGCATTCTCTTTTCAATGACCTAAGGCTGGCGTATATATAGTATAAAATACGAATTATACTATTTACTAACACTTACTTTTTTAGTACTAAAAGAATACTTTAGTACTTAGTACTTTAGTTTTTAGTACTTACCAATGTTGGTACCATTGTTTCTTAGTACCTACCGTTGTTATAAGTCGTTACGTTAAAAATTTAATTGGTTTCTTCCACATGCATCTATCTTTTAAAATTCCATATGCAAATATGCGTGACTACAACTAATATTTGCTTGAAGCAAGTAAGGATTCGTAGCAAATATTTATTAAATGAATAAGTGATTTTTTTCTCCTGATATAAATTAATCCGTTAAATGAAGACATTTAACTCTTGGCTTTTAGTAATCTGTCTCACACATTAACCAGTGACGTAATTCCAATTGTAAATCTGTTTGTGGTAACGCAATTTAAATTGCACTCACCGGTAGTTCACCCGCAGCCAGCACCGGCCGGTGGATGTTTTGACTGCTACCGCTGTTTGAGGGAAAACCGGAAAGTTTTCGCTCATGACGCCGCGAAGAGGTACATCTTTGTCGGCAGAAGGAACTGATAACTTCCGCTGACAGGTATCTAATATCGTTTGCTGCTGTGAGATGTTCAAATACTGCAACTGGCATATAAGCTTAAACATTTTTATTTTATTTCCAAGTTTAATTGTCAGGAGCTTCCGAGAAAGTCCATTTAGTAATTTTAGAATTGTTTATATATATAATATATATATTTTTTTTCAAACCTTATTTTGTAACACATGAAAACTTTTTTTGTTATTTAAAAAATGATGGATAAATCTATAAGTAACAATATTAATTTTAGTTTTAAAAGCTTTATTTAAATTTCTAAATGAATCTTAGAGAATTACCTGTGTACTCACTGGCCAATTATTTTCTTAATTTATAAACTTCTATCACCTGGCTAATTTAGAGATACATTATAAGGAGTTATAAAGAAAGCGAGAAAAATTCCTTTCTCTAATACCTTAGATCAGGGGTTCCCAACCTTTTTTATTCTAAGAGCACATTCTAGAATATCTGCTGGACGGCGGGCACCATTTACGTTTTCAAGGTGAATTTATATATATATATATATATATGTTACTGTGAAAGACCGAAATTGGAGAACGTCGACTTTCACCGGAGAATGTCAACATTCACCAAATACGTCGGTGAAAGATCGAATATAACATTGCATTCTTGTATATTCGTACCCTCACCGGTGTATGTCGACAATCACAGATATGCTCTGGTGTAGGTCGAAAAGAGAGGCGACTGGCTGTTTCCCATAAATGCAGTTGTAAAAGGAAGGGCCTCCTGGGCAATTCAAAGTCTCATAATAGTTTAAGTTGTTGCAATTAATCAGATTTGAATCACATAATTTAGAAAGTTTTTTATTACTATTATTTTATTTTCTCATTTACTACGTACTGTATAATTAAGTAAGTTTTTTAACTTCTATTATTTTCCTTTCTCATTTTGAATGTATTGTGTGTTTTAAGTACTTGTGTGTTTTTTCGCGACTGAATTAAGGAGAAAAAAATATAACATTCACCATTAGTACATGGTGAATGTCGACATTCACTGGTGTAAGTCAGAAATAAGAGTACTTGGAAAATATTTCGGACATACACCGAGCGACTATGTGAATGTTGACATTCACCGGTGAAAGTCGACATTCTCCAGATTTCGGTATTTCACCGTAACATATACAGTTAATAATACAAAAAAAGAGATCGGTGGTACTGGTATCTGTGCTGCATGCAATTTCTATTTCATTAAAAATGAGAAAACTTTCACATAGAATTTTATAGAAAATTAAAACATTTTTATTGTGATCTCAGAGCGGGCACACGTTAAACGATCGGCGGGCGGCATAGTGCCCGCGGGCATAGGGTTGGGAACCCCTGCCTTAGATCATATCTATTTAAAGTCCTGAACTGAAATGTAAAAAACCGAAACGTCGAATTCTTTTAGTGAATTTTTGTCTCTTAAAATTGTAGCATTTGTATCTTAAAATAATATATATTTTTGGGTTTCAAAATATTAAAAATTCAAAGGAAATATTAAAATACAAAGGTACATTTCTTGCAGTATTACAAATCGTAAGAATTTATGTTATTAAAAATTACAGGAATTCAAATACTTCATCATAGATATTTAATAAGTAACACGAATAGTAAAATCTCATGTAAAAGATGTATCATGTTCCGTTGCTAGAAAAGTACAAAATAAAAGAAATATGATCTAATTATTGCAGTAATAAAATGTATAATTGTAATTTGCATAAACTTATTCAATATTAACTTATTCATGAATTTATGAATGTTAAATTATATCCATGAATACAACAAATTTGTTATATTCATACATAACTTAACATGAGGAATGTAATTAACACATTAAACAAAGTCTTTCTTAAATAATTTCTAAAAACTTACGATCTCAAAATTTCGGTTGTAGTATAACATCTTAGAAAAAAGGTTTAACATTGAAAAGTTAAATATTAAAACACATAAAAAAGCATTTTAAAAGTCTTATAAATATTTCCTACTTCTTCTTTAAATAAGTATATTATTTACTATTGGGAATTCGTATAAAGCAATTTTTGCTGATGAATAATATTAAGATTTACTTCAGGAGAAATATTGATTTTGGAAGATCCAGCGTTCGTGTCTGCATTTCCTTCCTGAACCTAGAATGGCACAAACAGAAAATGACAAAATTTAAAAAAGAAAATACATTAACTTTTAAAAAAAGTTTTTTAAACACAACTATGTAAACAAATTTTCAATCCATTTTGTTACTATAAAACATCACCGTAACCCTTAGATTTTATTTTTACTCTCCACGACAGCGCGCACAAATAAAGTTTGAAATTCAGCTGTCAATTTATTATAATGTATTAGAAATATACCATTTTTTTTATCATAGTATAATATGGCACTAACGTAAAATGTTAATAAAATGTCCAGATAAAATAACTTTTCAAATGATTAACTAAATGCTGTATCAGTTGTTGTTGTCGTGTCCATTACCACATAGAGGAATGATTGCCAGAGCCTACTCCGAAGAGAGGTTGGACTTCTATTTTCCACCCCCAATTTTGAGGGAGAGCACCCTGGAGGGAATCCAGGGGTCTCCCACCCCTCTCCTCTCCCACCAATTCACACAAGAGGGCTTTCGGCTCGCCGCCCATTTCAAGTGCCGCCATGCCGCACCGACACTATACATTTACAAACATCCATGCCTTCTCCGGGATTCGAACCCGAGCCCTTCGGCACGGCAGTCAGCCGCGCTGACCAGTATACCGGTTGGGCGGCTGCCGTATCAGTAATTCACTTTTATAATATCGCAGGTAAATGAAAGATCTTATTCATCATGGACTGGCAACAGCATCTGTTTCCTCTGGATCAGAATTTATCGAAATTTGGAAAAAGAAACCTTTCCATATATTCATATATTACAAATTCGCTTTGCTATACACACGAAAATGCAGTATCCACGCTCGTTATTTCAACATATTTCAATTAAATTGATTAAAAATATCGCCAAAAAGATTTTGAATATATAAAAGCAAAATATTTATTTAAGAATTCAACCAAAATCTTATACCAAAAACAAATCTTAAGATTTAGTGAAAAGGAACGTAGCAGGAGATGTTTGAATGCCACTATTGCCTTTACCAAATTACTATTGGAATGAAAATGAATAATAGAAGTTCAGTTCAGGAAGTGTTTACAGATGTCTACAAGAAAGCTAGAAAAACTAAAAGTTCTTTGTGGTTTTTTTAAGAAATGCACAGACGTAATTTTAACTTCCACCATAGCCTAAGGGAAGATGCATTTTGTCAGGTAACGCAAATGCATTTCAGGTAGTGACCTTTTCCAAGTGTGAGCGATAAATGGGTTGCCGGCTTCCATACAGAAAAAACATTATTTGTTGGCAATCAAATTATCTTAAGTATAAGTGAGTAAATAGATAAATATAAAATAATCAAAAAATCGCCAATTACAAAATTGACTTACCCAGACACAGCACAAACAATTTCAGGTTATTATATAAATATGGGACAAGGAAACCAGTTATTCAACTGGCTATGAGAAAAGAACATTTAGTTGAATTGTTAGAGCTTTGAATTGCAACCATGGGTTATACAGTGCAATAGAAGAAAAATGAAGGAAGGTATGCCTCAATGAATCCTTTTCCTTTCTATTCACATTAACAACTACATTAAGAATCATTTTGTGGAAGGTAAACAGTTTATATCTAATCGCATTTGTAAAGTTTTTATATTACTTCCTTTTCTGGCTTCTATTAGAAAGTTTTTCCACATGTTTTGTACCTAACTTAATCAAATAAAATTAATTAAAATTAGAATTAAGTATGATCCTAGTATACGGTACACATGGGATCTGGCGACTAATGATATATGGGTGTGTTCAAACGCGTCTCTGTGGTGTTGGCGATAGTTTTCAAAATCGCGCCAAGGCCGTACCGTATACTAGGATTTTACCTAGAATTATACATACGAATTTACATATGCAGGGAGGAATGATGAGTTGCTTTCAATTTAGTCTTATGGAAGATATATATATATATTTAAAAAGCAAATCCAGATTTCTATTCATTGTTTTGATTGTTGGTTAAGAATATGATTTACTAACCCTGTAAAAGCTGTTAGGCTTCTCACAGCAGATAACACGAAAAATCAATTTCTCTCTCACATGGATGTTAGCCATTCTAATAACTATATCCACGGATTGCAGTTCTGGATGTGTTAATCGCTGGCACTTACAAGAGCACACACCGAGGTATCTCCTTATAACCTTATTTTCAAAATGGTAAGAATACTTTGGAAGAAAAGGTGAATAGCATAGCTCGATAAAATAATAGTATACATTGTAAAGTTAACATTGATATACAAGTATCAACTTTGTTGCTGCATACTAGTCAACTAACCATTGTTACGCTGTAGAAATTTGTATCCAGATTTTATTTCAGCATTTCAACTTAGCCCCAAGAAAATCTACCAGTCACAGCGAAGCGGTTGTAGGAAAAAAATATCACCTGGAAAATAAGGAACGGAAAGATAGGCACCGGAAAATTAGGAAACGGAAAATAAGTCACCATTCTTTTGCAATGGGAAAAATAAGGGATGTTTAGAAATATCGCCAAGATGGGAGATAAAAGTTTTATCATAACAACCATACCTGCGGAGTAGAAATCTTCTGATGATAATTGAAAGGAGATAAGCGAACTGCTGGCCTGTCCTATGGTAAAAATAGAGGGTTGACCAACGGGTCATGGTCATTAGTGATTGTTCCCCTCGTACCCCATGTAGTTATAGTCTTAAGCTGTGATTCAGAGGTGAAACATTGTCGCATAACTGAGCGTTAAAAGCTGTATTATAACAAACCGTTGTGGATGAAATTTAGTCACAGTTTGCGATAAGAATATTAAAACCTGCTATCGAAATGACCTTGCTCGGCTGCAGCTAGCTCAACGTCTTACCCTTAAAACCTCCTTCAAGAGAGCCCGCTATAACCCTGCCGGTTAAATTAGAATTTGGCGGGTTTCCCCAACTCCGATTGGCGACATTATTTGGCGAGATTTTAGAGTTCCTTTTTTTCAGGTGCCATTTTTTCCGTTCCTTATTTTCCGGGGGCTTTCTTTCCGTTTCCCTTTTTTCCGGGTGACATTTTTTCCGCACATCCAGCGAAGCAGACGCGATCATGCCAACGATTTCGTAGCGTCAGTTTCCCATTCACGCATTCACAAATTTATATTCTCCGATTGATTAAGGTATATATATATATATATATATATATATTAATGATATATTCATTTAATATAATATATCCAGCTTAAATTAAATGTATTTTAATTAATATCAAGTCGACTTATTTAAAAATAAAATTAAGATTTAAATTTTTAAGAAGTATATTTATTGCTCTGAAATCTCTCAGTTTGTCAAGCAATAATACGTTGGTTAAATTTAGAATAATTAGATCTTATGCACTGATAAAGGCCATATTCTGAAAGCCAAAAATGTAATAGGGTGTGTGGAGGATAAATTAAAGGCCTTTTGTTTCGTATTAAGGTAATATATTGCTTTTAAATCGCTCAGTTTGTTATTCAGTAACAGAATGATTACATTAAAAAAATAAGATAATAATAATTCTAATAAGTTAAAAGATAAATTAAAGATCTTATAATTTACCCATGGGCAGCATTTTGAGACGTTGTCATGCTTGAAGGAGCATGGGAAATAAATTAATGTTCTTCCACTCAGTGACAGTACTTACTACTTTTAGATCCAATCCATTCTGCGCCAGCCAGCGGCTGAGCGGTAAAGTAGCTGAAAACTGGGTTCGATTGCAGGCGAACGAGTTGGCTGCATGGGCGTTTTCGTAGTTTTTCATAGAACATTCCCTACGAAGACATCCCTTCCTATAGAAGGATAGCCCTCGTGCGTTTTGCCGTAATCAAATAAACTGAACTTTCCAGGTACTTACGTATTGACACAACCGCCTTAGTAGAAGTCGCCAAATTTCTGAAATGTGCTAAATCCTAGCAACCATGCTTATAACTCTTCTTCCGACAACCATGTTGATAAAAATTCCTTTCTTGAAGCAAAGTGCCATTTTCGTATGCGTTATTCGTAAGTTTCAACGGTTTTCATAAACAAATCATAATAATTTTAGCCTTAAACTTAATTTTATGATCTTTTTTTCATGATCTTGTGGAATTTGCTAGTAATGGACGAAACTGCGGTAAATTTTTTCCAGGAATGCAGAATTTTCCTGAAATTTTTCTAAAGGAAACAAACAACGAGGAAATGCTTTTCCTATATAGCCGTTGTTGCCGAGGAAACAGCGTTTCCGCAATTCTTTGGTGTGTATGCGTTTTTTAAGTGAAAACATACGGCTCTGTACTTTGCAAGCAGAAAAATGACAAAGCAATAAAGTACAAAAATAAATAAATAAATAAATAAATAAAATAAGAAATAAAAAAATGACGGAAAGTTTACAGGTAGAAAATAAGAGTTTTATAGTTTTTTTTAATGCATCATGCAACCTATATTTAACAATTGAAATTTGCACTTTAAATTATTAAAATAGTATGCTTTCTTTTCATATGTTGATAATACTTAAAACATCGATAGTTTGGGGATCCGTTTGAAGAAGAGGAAAAAAAAAAAACGCCGGAAAACTACCAACTTGCACCCAATAAGAAACTTATACTTTTTCATCTGTAAAAAAAAATTGCTAAATTGCGCTCCGGTGATTGCATTAATACGTAAATACCACTTTCCATTCTGCATTCTTTTCATTTAACAACTGGTTCTACTCTTTTTCTGTGGCCCACCAGCGGCCGAGCGGTAAAGTCCCTCAACACTGGTAGTTCGGTCCGAGGTTCGAATCCTGCGAACGGTCTAGCTGTATAGGCGTTTTCGTCATGTGTAACGTGTTAATACGAGGCAGTTTCCCATACAAAGTCCTCCACGAAGGCATCCCTGCCTTCTGTGTAGTGCCTTAAGGCTGCACACGTAATAATAATAATACTCTCTTTCTGTTCCTCTTGTATGGCAGTTTCTGAGGCTTGATCATATTTACGTATTTTACTTCACCAGGAAGAATTTTACATTGTAACTGAATGTAATATACCTCTTTCAGTGTACATAAATGATGTTTATCATATTTTAACCCACAGTTTACAATCTCTACTTTAACAGGCACAGGTAGAAGCTAGGCTAGCATCTGTGTAGTACCAGAGGCTATTGAGGAATTGCTGTACCTGCCTAACTCTCAACCTTCTAACCCACATTTGAGGCAGAACACGCCGGGTTCTAAGAACCCTCTTCCCCTTCCACCAACTTCTCGAGAGGAATTTAGGATCTGTGCGTATTTTGAATGCCTTCTAGCTGCACAGACACTATACGCATACAAATATCCTTGTCTTATCAGAGATTCGAGTCCGAACAGTCATCGTCACTAAGTACTGTACCAACAGGGCGGCTCTCTACTTTCACAATGGAATGCTGAGCATTCTGCTTAATATTTTGTAAATAATGGATCGGAAATGTATTTTAACCGGTAAGCATAAACAGTTCTTAGTGCATAAAATATATTTAAAAAACATTTAGTCTGAGTAGTCACTAATGCAATAAAAAACACAAAAAAAATTAATCATATTTTCACACCCCTTCTTAATATGCACCAAAATAAAATAATGCCCACCGACGATGAAAAATAGCTGCAATTTGTTTATAAAATTATTTTTATTGACCATTTCTATGTTCGTTGAAGCGTGTTAGAGCATGTAAATCGCTTTATTAACCGCATTGTTTGACATTTCTTCAACTGTTATTATTATCATTTATTTCCAAATGTCGAAACCCACACACCTTCTTTCCAAGTCAAAAAGGTATTACTATTTATAAAATAAAGGCGTCAAACGTCAACAGTGTTATTTCTTAGGAACCCATCAACCCACGGTTGAACGCGGCGTGAGACGAGAAAAATTATGTTGCCAAGTGTTAGACGTAGCGTATCAGAAAGAGCTTGCTACTTAAATTTAAAATAGGTCTGCAGTTACCATGAAAATTTAGTTGGCGACTTGGCGAGTAAATTCTTTACAAATTTTCAAAATGGTTCTGAGATCTAACGTTTTTTGCTCTTTTGATTTTTTATCTATGCATCGTGTGTTAACTGGGATACGGGATGAAGTTCAGAAAATATTGTCATCGGTTTATCAGTGGATTTTTATCGTATTTAAAATCCTCTTGTATTTTCTGCGTGATAAATCTGTACCATCTTAAATCAGATATCATGCTTCGCAAGGTATCCTACCTTGTAAATCTTATGATATGAGCTCTGAAAGTTCTTATCATATATTATTATTAATTTTAATTATTAATTTCTAGTTATATTAATTTTTTTTA
>KK122415.1:122689-148524 GCA_000611955.2 Stegodyphus mimosarum
TATTATAAATTTTTGTTTCCCTTCATGTAAAATGTTCTTTCGATATAATGGGTAAAAGGTAAAAACAATTAACTGCAGAAATGAAAAAAAAAATTGGTGCTGTTTAATGCTTTGATCGTCTTTTGTTGGGTCCAAACTACTTATAGTTGATAGTCAATATTGCTCATGACCTTTGGACTGTATTAATGAGAGAAATCAAAAGTTTATTTCTTGTCATCACCTAATTATACTCACTAAAAATGAGAATAAGCGTATCTTTAAAACTTACCCATTTTATGTTTTAAAATTATATCAAATTTCTTCTTTTCTGAAACCACCGATGACCGCATGGAAAGATTATTGAACACTGCTCACTCCGCGGATTCGAATCTCGAAGATCGGGTCGTCTTTATGGTTGTTTCAGTGCCAGTCTGGACACAAATTCAAGATAGTCTTTCTTAGAAATTCCTCCAGATAGTTATCTCAGCATTAGGCAAATAGCTGTTGTGTGCTTTTCCATGTTTAAAGCAAACAAACAATTCATTTTCTTTTGAGGCATATGCCCTACTTTCCAACGTTTTCCAAATAGTTTTGTCATGTGGAATTTCTGCTGATTAATCCTCGGATTCGGTGAACTGAGGGTCTTCTGAAATTCTTCCTTAGCAATAGTGTAACTTTCTCAATTAGATATATTTATTTACATGAGTTACGAATTGAAGAAATCAGTTGTTGCTAACATTACCTGCACTTTACCCAAGTTTGTTTTTAGTATCCATCACATTGCTTTGCAATAATAATTCTTTGCAATAAAGCATTACGGTTATGTCATAGGTTATAAGATTAGAATCTTTTTCATTCCTTACCTTATGTTTTCAGGTATTTTAACATTTTGGCTGCATTGAAAGAACAGTAAAATATTCCCTAAAACTATTAATTTGCTTATTTCAATATGCACAGCATTTTCGGTTTAATTTAGATTAAGATTTTTATAAATATTTGAATTACATTTCTAGTTTTTTAACGGAATAACATGAAAGCGAATTTCAGTATAACAGGTAGCCTAGAAGGTAAAGATTAAATTAATGTAATGTAGAATTATTTTTGCCACCCAGACGGTATAATGGCTAGGACAGCCTACTGCTGTATCGAAGGGCCGGGATTCGAATCCCGGAGAAGACATGGATGTTTTAAAATATATAGTTTATGTGCGACATGGGGACACTATATGCGACATGGAACTGGGGAATATATGGCTAGCCGAAAGTTCTCTCGAAAGGTCGGTAGTAGGGTAAGAGGGATAGAAGACCCTCGGACCTGTCCTCCCACGGGACAAAACTGAGCGAAGTCGTACTGTCACCCGTATGATGCTCAAGGTTGTTGCCAACGACAGGCGCAATCTTGCTGTCCTTGCCACGATGAATTTCGTGAACTTATTCTGATGTTACTGACATATAAGTCACAATAACATAGAGTTATCATTATTATTATTATTGAAGCAGGAGACATAAAAATGGGCAGTGCTCTCGTCGAGACTCTAACCCTCTCGAATACGCGCCAAGAGTGCTTCCAATTACACAGCGAAGGCATGGGGAAAGGAGGGAGAAAATACCTTCCCCATTTTAAAGGGCAACTGGGGATTAGGGACCAGATCGCAAATACTGGTGGTGATGAATTATCGTCCACCACTTTTCAGTTCGAGCGCTTGAGACTCGAACCTTAGACCTCTCGAATACGTATCGAATATGCTTCCAGTCACACCACGAAGGAATTTGGAAAGGAGGGAGGAAATGCTTTATAATAACATCTTTTTAAAATATCAGTCACTGACAAAATTATCCGTCATAGGATCAGTAAACAGTTAACAATTAACTACAAACAAGGTAGGGATAAAAACGGACGTCAGTTTAATACTGAATCTAATCTAGAATGCGTTAAGAATTTTTATTAATGGAAAGAGTCAATAGTATAAACCGCAAAATATTATCTCTATCTCTGGTATGTGTCGATTCTCTTATGTCATGGAATAAAAGTGGACCTCAGAAGAACTGCAACTGCCTTCACCATTTGTATGCATCGACTGATACCAATAAAGTAACAATAAATAAGTAACAATAGATGTTAAATTGTTTCGACAGCCTTATCTTTTGTGGTACGAATGCTCATTGCTTGAGTTGTCATATTATCATCGAAATCCTTACTTGAAGTTTGAAAGATGCAATGGAAAATGATTGATGACAAAAATAAAATAAAATAATCGCGCTAAAAAATTCTAAAGCGACCAGTGATGCGTGGTTTACACATAGTCCTATCATTAGAGTGACCAAGCCTTTCTCTTCTAATATCTGCATATTTTTTTCACTTTTTTTAGAGAAATTTTTAAAGGCACCTCTTGCGAGTCCTTAATAGCTTCGATTGTTTTGTCGCTTGATGTGAGAGAAAGTTTTGTCCACGCTCTTCGAAGTCATTTATCATCGGTTAATGATGTAAGTGCGACGACCAGTTGTCCTCTTTTGTCATTACTTTTGCGAAGAACAGATGAACGGATTGTGGAATTATTGAGCAGTGATGAAGTCATGCGGCTGCCTTGTTAGCGAATCCTTGTCGCCAATCATAACCGTAAGAGAATTTAGAATGTACAACGTGACAAGGTTATAAATTTGATATTTAGGATGCTAAATAGCTCTTAATCCCCTGAACTTCGATACTAACTTGCAATTTTTCTAGGAAGAGTAAGTATTAAATTAGTATACAAGGTTTTGCTTGCATGTCTTTTGTGAAGATACATCAAAGAACTGTATTAACGAGTGTATGGGTCATAAAAAATCCAATAGACGCTTCCCAAACTTGAAGTATTAGCTTAATACTTTTGACCTCTGTGATTAGCTTCTTTTGTTGTCCTCCTTCATAGACTTTTTATTTGGTCCTTTTGCACAACCGTTTCGTTTTGCTTGTAGCACCCATTTGAGACTCCTGCACGTTAAACAGATATTTTCCATTCTTATTTGTCTCCGAAAGAGGAGTAACTATTTACAGCTTATTCTTAGTACAATGTTTAATACTTCTGTATTGTATCTCCGCTAGCTAGAAGTATTTGAATATAGCTTGCTATATGTCTTGCAAAAATATTGCAAAAGACCTTCAAAAATATTCAGACCTCTTCTAATCTAGCTACGAAAGAGGATATAAGTTATATGCAATGAATTTTAACAAAGAATTTTTTTTAAGAATTGTAAAATATTGTTACGGACTTTGTATTTATTTAGCTGTTTATTTAGAACTGTTTTATTTTCCCGTGCAACTCAGCGCGTGAACAATTGTAAGAGAATGCTGAGCCAAAAAAAAATACAAGAGCGCGTGCATTTAACATTTAATAAACAGATATCTTGTAATTGTTTTTGCTATCTTCAAAAATCAAGAAAATACTAGAAAGTTCTCGTGATTAATTAAAAAGCTTATAAAAGCCGAATTAAAACATCTCAGCTCAGTTGTAGCTGTTTTAAGCGAACTGTTGTTTATTTACCGCTGATATTTGATTGTAGCGAATTCGCTGTGAGATCAAATTAGTTTCTGTCCATTTTAAATTTGAGTTCTGTTTATATTCTAGTAGTTTAAAAATATAATTGCTGTGAGATATTGTGATATTATACGAATATCTCTGAGGAAATATTTCAGCATTTTGTTTTATTTCTTGTGAAAAGAATAAATTTTATTAACTTTTATCGACT
This sequence comes from Stegodyphus mimosarum, assembly GCA_000611955.2. NCBI lineage: Eukaryota > Metazoa > Arthropoda > Arachnida > Araneae > Eresidae > Stegodyphus > Stegodyphus mimosarum. The sequence continues at coordinate 126,394 of KK122415.1, forward strand.
TGTGCATTCAATCCATTACGAAATCGTACGCAAGTAACAATATAAACAATAAATAGAAGAATGTATCGTATGTCTTTATGATAAGGAATGAAAAATGGAATGTTCGTCTAATGCGAATCAGTAGACAGTGACAAAAGAGCACAAATATTTTAAATTATTTAGTGTTTAAACTGTGCAATTATTCTGTATAGCATAATAATTAAATTCCTTCCCTTTATCCTGTCATTTATCTATTTATTTCATTAAATAATATATCCGTTTATAAGCAAAACGCAAATTTTAGAGCATAATTATAGCAAAAATAAAGAAGGATTTATTTTCAAGTAAATGCGATATTATTTAACATACTAGGTCTCCAATTTAAATTACATTTTTAACGCAATAAATTGAATTTCAGTTATGAAGTTATCGCATTAAATGATATTCCAAATATGCTGCTTAAGCAGGCCATCTAAAGCTATTGTTTTGAACTGGTATTTTTGTTTTTATACTTTCGGTCAAATATACAAGTCAAATTCATAGTATTTATATATGCTCTAAAGCAGTGATTCTCAAACTTTTTACCCCATTCGTTCCTTTTATCACTGCTAGAAATTCATATCCAACTTCCTTTCCAAAATTTGAAAAATACATATACATTATTTATTTAGATTTAGATTATTTTTGAACGTGTTTTATAAATTAAATAACAAAAAATTTAGAAAATGATTATAAGTACCTAAACTTGAATAAAAGCAGTTCTTTCTTTTTATATTCATAAAACTGAAACTAAATACTGAACAGTTAAATAAAATGTTGACATCATTCTCTCCTCCGAAAGTATGAAATTCCTCCCGGGTTGAGAAGCCCTGTTCTGGAGTGAAATTTGTGCGATTTTGAAGGATCTAAAATTTTATGATACATTTCTGTAAAATCTAAGCTTAAACTTAATATTATACTCTAATTAACTGAGAATAACTTTTGAATTAATATGTCTTCTAAACTTCCTTGTGAAATCAAGTAAATGCACCAAACATAAATGCATATTTTATTGATTTAATTTCATCCTCTTTACAAGATCATTTTCTGAACAGTAAAAGAAAGGCGTTAATACAGATAAAATAAATATTATGGCATGTCTGTGCAATCTACAGATTTCTAGGAGTGGTGAAAAAACTACAGTAAATAACAATAAAAAAAAGTTCGAAAAGTTCCAGATTTCAACGTTCGCCTAAAAGGGTTTGTTAAGGTTTCTTACGCTCTCGTTGAACTCGCAGTCTACCAGTTTGATGTTACGTTCACTCGTAATAACCCATATTTTTTTTGTCTTTTTAACATTATTATTAAGCATAATTTTTTTTCGCACTTACGCCATACACAATTTAAGAGCAAAATTACAAAACATTTAAGAGCAGCGTACCAGCATATGTTAAGAATGCCTGATGCAGTGTTAAATATTGGCATACATTTTTCTAATTTTAGTCTAAAGGGGCTTTGTCCTCTAAGGACTATTGTTTCCGCTTTGCGATTTTGCGTCGGAAACATTAAATGTCGGTTCACTTTTCAAACTGTTCCCACCAAATATTGCAGCCCTGTATTATATTTAAAGAAATTAAATATTGAGGAATCTGCATAAATGTATGTATATTTCTTTAAATGTGATAAAAAAAAGGTACCTAGAGCCATCCAATTTTGAATAACGTACGTTTCCACCCGAATAGGCGTATCTGAAAGCCCGAATTTGGAATTTATTTTATTATCTATTTCGTATTTAGTAATACTTTAACGAATTTTTGATGAACCAACTCAAACGATTTAAAAGCGAGCAATGGCAACACTCGAAGAAAAAAAAACATTTTTATCTTAAGCGCGCGGAACTGTATATCGGAAATTCTAAAAATAGACTTATTTTAAAATTGTTTGGGATATTGCTGTTGAACTCAATTTTATGGTTTAAGTGCGAAGAACATGATATTTAAAAAATAAAGGTAACACACAAAACGTTAAAAAACGGCCCTTTGGACGTAATTTAAAATCTGAAACCTTTCAGGTCTCCCCCCCCCCAATATTTTCTCAGTTTATCATATCGGTTTTATTGTTGAGATGGCTTTACGAAGCCTACGTACTGTTCGTATTTACGCCACATAAAATTCCATTCAACGACAAAATCACAAAATATTTCAAAACAACATATCTTTAGAATTTCCGATAGTCAGCTTCGCAAGCTAGAAATAAAAATATTTTATTTTGAACAGTGCTGCCACTGCTGGCTTTCAAATCGTCGAATTTGTTAATAAAAAATTCATTAAAGTTTTACAAAGTATGAAACAGATAATAAAAATATATAACATCCTTCTGTGAAAATATTGAATATTTTTAATTAGATAGATCACGAATTAAATGCATTTTTGTTCTTTAAATCAGTCGGATTCAAAAGTAAGAAACGGATTTCTTTATCTATTACTTCCAAATACCTTAATTTGCTAATTCACAACAAACAGATTCAGTTTGGTAGATGTCAGTTTAATGTCCTTAAATGTCAATATACGATCATGATATATTCATATTTTCCATACTAATACTTTTGCGCGTGGCCATGGAAGGCTTTCATACGAAATAGCCCCTAGCAACTCCTACCTCGTTAGGATTGCGTTTAAGACGCTGCACTGTTGTGGAATTTTGAGTGGTCTACCGATATACTGCACCTTCTAGAAGTTTCTTTAGTTTTGAATCACTCTGTAAATGTGCAGATTTAAAACAAATATTCAAAGATTTAGTATTTATTTTTTATCAAAATTTTTAACCAAATTTTTATGATGATCACAGTCAAAGAATGCAAATTAATCAATGAAGTCAAAGAGTCCAAATTTATCACAGTCAAAAAAATGCAAGTTGTAACCTGCGTTTACTTTTTAAAGCCGTTTTTAACACCATGTGTTTATTGGAAATCAAAATATTGGCCAATACAAATCGAGTTAAATGTGTTTATGGCAAAAATCAGGTAAGAAGTATGCGAAGTTTTATAAAAAGAAGCCCAATACTCAAGTAAATATGCTTGGTAAGATACAGAACTGTGCAAATGCATTCGGTGCTCTTTTTTTTTTTCGGGGGGTGGGGGAATATTAGTTTCGACTTTAGTAAAAAGATACCATAGTTCTTATGCAGTCTACATCTTTATTAAAAATTAATTAATTAAATTAAAATCATTCTTTATTATGATTGTCTAATTTTCCATAGCAGTTTCCTGAATTTGTGCTTTACATAATAATTAAACTTGGAACAAAATTAAATATGAAGAAACTGATGTTAAAATAAGTAGTTTTTAGCTGCAAATAGGTTTTCTTGATACAGAAGAACATTATCAAGATTAAAGTCTCTGTCTCCAACTCAACATCAATCTGACAAGCATTAACATATATTTAGAAGGAGAGTTGGAACGTAACTGATGATATAATGGCATTATGGTTGCAGTGGATTATAAAACTAATAATAAATTTAAAGAGAGAATGATGAAAAAAATTACATTGCATTACAGAAGTTGTTCGCCCATTTAGACGATTTTGCTTTGCTATTAAAAAAATAGTCCGTTGGGAAATTTTTTTTAGCTGCAACTATATGTTTGAAAGCATAAATTATAGTCTGTTATTGACAGTTTAGATTTCATGCAAAATAACACTTTTAAAGAAGCAATGGATACAAGGTTTGTGCTCTTTCCGAAGAAAGTTATTCATATCTAGTTATTCAAAAACACTATGAAAGACATGGTTTTTAGATATCTAAATTTACGATAGGTAATATTGTCAAACAGAAAGGAAAAAAGTCGGAGTTCCGCTTAAAGTAAAAAATTGTTCCAAATACATATCCAAGAAAAAAGCTGAATGTTGGGAATGTTGCAAAGATAAAATCTTTAAAGTTAAAAAAAAAATCCGACAAGTCAGAGAGCAGGTGCAAAATCATTAAAATGCTTAGTGTCTGTAAACAAAGTGATAAATGTTGATATGAATCTTAAAAAGGCGAATTATTCATATAAACATAATAATTCTCCGTGACATATCGCCGAACGCAGAACGCGCTGCAGAAATCTTTTTGAGAAACATTTATCAGACAAAAATGAAAAAATGCTGTCACAGTAGATGAATTTTGGGTGTATTTAAATGACTGCAATAAGAAAAGATCCATTTATTACACTCGAAGGAGAGAAAAAAGTTTTGAAAAACGGTTCAAAGAATCTAAAGAAAGTTTTTCAAAAGGATTTATGGTCGTTGCTGGTTTTTTACATAACGGCAAATTAAAAATAAAGAGAGTTGAGAAACATGTTAAAATAAATTCAGCATATTATTAGTAGTATATTTGATACCCAGTTTTCAAATACGAAATACTTCTCTTTACCCACAGTGCCATGAATCAGTAGAGCTTCATCAAGATAAAACAAGAAGGCACACGTCAAAATCCACTGTTAATTTCCTGGGAAAAAAATGGAACAACAAGCTCATACCCTTCATTCATATCTGTACTAAATCTTCTGATGTGTCCTCATGGATTTCTACTCGTTTGGGCTTTCAAAAAGCATATTGCTATAACGTCGACCTACAGCTCTCCTTGGACTTTGGAAAGTTGTTCAAAAGGAATGGGATAAAATACCTCTTAAAACGATACTGCAAATGGCATTATTGTCTTCAAAATTACGGTGTGGAAAGACAGTAAAGAATAAGAATTATCAAATGAAACATTTAAAACACAAAATTTTTAGGTAAAATATTTCAGTAAATACAATGAAAATCGTCTTAAAAATGTACGAACAGCTTTTGTATGTTCAATAATATTTTAAACACAATATTCAAATAGTGAAATCTTAACGCAGCGTTTTGAATTGGCAGTTGAAAAGTTAGCTGCATTAAAATGTGCAGCACTTTTAATATTTTAAACTTCATAATGGGATAGATGCTGTTCGATTATTTACGTTTGCTGTCGTTTTCGAGTTATCTTTTCTTCGAGGTAAGAAAAAGGAATTTTATTTGAAGCGTCACGTACCGTGAGCAGACAAATTCTATACGTAGTTCACAGATTGATACTATGTAGCATGTTTTTCTCCAATAAGTATGTGGAGCGTTTAAGAAAAATACTTTTCTGAAGTAATTAGATAGTTAATATACTAATTCCTGTACCTAAACTATAAAAGAAAATCTCACGTATTTACTATTTTAAAGCGTAAATTGTCCCTTCTCAAAAATTATTCTTTGCTGGGGAGGGGTTACTTATTTACACTCATGTCCATAAATTAAGGATAAGTCGGAGTCACGCAGAAATCGGACTCTAAAATAAATATATCACCTGTAAAATGACTAGACACATCTTCAAGAATCATATGCAAATTTCAGGAAGTAACCAGATGACACCGATGGTACGTCACAATGACGAGAGTGAAAGAGAGTGATATATAAGGAATACAGGCAAAGAAGTAAAATTGTTCGCAGGCGCTTTATAAGAATTTCAGTGCAATAACCGAATAGTTATGACACAAAGGACGCATTTGGATGATTTTTTACGTGGTAGAATTATCGGCCGTCTGGAATGCGGGCGTACCCAACTGGAAGTATCAGACGAACTTGGAATTGCCCAGAGTGTCATCTCCAGGCTTTGGCAACGATTCCAAGATGATGGTAATGTGAGTAGACGTTACAGCACAGGTCGCCCCAGAGTTACAACGCCGAATGAGGACCGGTATTTGGCAGTTACTGCCAAAAGAAACAGGCGGAGCGTAGCCTCAGACCTGTCTCGTCAGTTCTCTTCAGCCACCGGTACGACAATTTCAAGGCAGACCGTGTACAGACTCTTAGGGCAGATTGGTCTATATGCTCGTAGACCTGTCAGATGCGTTCCACTTACTGCAACTCACTGTCGCCTGCGGTTAGCCTGGAGTACAGAGCATGCATTGTGGACACCGCAACAGTGGGCTTGTGTGATGTTTTCCGACGAGTCCAGGTTTAGCTTGCAGTCTGATTCTCGCCGGACTTTCATATGGAGAGCTCCAGGTACCCGTTACCACCAAAAAAACATCATTGAACACACCGTTACGGTGGTGCAGGAGTGCTCGTTTGGGGTGGAATTATTCTGGGTTCCAGAACTGACCTGCATGTTCAGATTGGAACCATGGCAAGCCAAATCTATCGGGACGTCATTCTGGAACAACATGTATGTTTGTTTCGGGGCACCATGGGGCACAATTTCTGTTTATGGATGACAACACCCGTCCTCACCGTGCAAACATCGTAAGCGAATCCTTCAATCGGAGGATATCACCCGTATGGACTGGCCAGCATTCTCACCGGACTTGAATCCAGTACAGCACGTGTGGGACATGCTTGGCCGACGAGTTGCAGCCCGTCAACCTCCTCCTACATGTCTACCGGAACTTCGGAGAGCATTGCTTTTTGAGTGGTGTAATTCGATAATTTGATGCTCAGCATGCCTAGGCGTTGTACGGACTGTATTGCATCGCCTGGGAGACATACAATCTATTAACAATCATACCAATCATGTAATATATTTTTTTTAAATAGGTTTTTTTTGTAATTTGCACCAGGAAGAAAAAATCGCTAATTTTTTTAATAATATCAAACATATAGCATCTTTTTTTTGCTCTTTACTTTTTGTTTAATAAATAAGCTTTACAAATAAGTCAAATTTGTTTTGCTTCTAACGCTTCCTTTGCCTGATTTTGCATTATCCTTAATTTATGGACATGAGTGTATTTACAACTAACAATGTAGTTAGTATAATGTTCTCAAAAAAAAAACATAACAATCTGAAAACATCAAGTTACATTCTAATATATAGAAATGTTTACTATTAACTCTTCAAAATATTTTTTAAATATTTAAAAACTGAAAAATGTATACAAAATCATAAGCTTAAAAATACCTATAATTAAGACTTTGTATGCAAATTTCAAAATTAACACCTAAAATAGTTTCAAACTAAGCAGTTAGGCTAAGTCAACTGGTTAAAAAATTATCCCCCCCCCAGAGATTAAAGCTATAAAGCAAAAATTCTTAAATTCTGTATTGAAAATAACGAAATTCAGAATGAATGAAGGGGGAAAATGGAAAATGGCATGGCATTATTCATCGTAAATATATTGCATGCTACTGACGTTAATCACTTGTACATTTATATAATAACTTAATAGAGAAAATTTAATGATTCAAAAAGTAACTACGTAATTAAAAACTTAGAACACTTGTGCATGAGGCTTGCAATAAATATTTCCTTCAAATGGAAATACTTTCTATTTTTACAAGACACAATATTCGCGTGCTGAAAACAACAAACACCTCGAAGGGGTTTTCGTCGAGTTGTTTAATAGATTGAATTAATTTTTTAGTAAATATATTTGGGGATTAGTACAAGAAAACAGCAGTTATTTTACCTTTATAAGACCTGTACCAGTTATTAAATATATAAGAAATCGAAATGAGCTGTCAGTACAGTAATCAATTACGTTATATAATTAATTACGGAATATGAATAAAAGCTCCAAGTTCTGCGATTCTCAGCATGCAGACGAGAAGTTAAAACTGCTGTTCATTAATAAGAAAAATTTGAATATTATATAGATTGAGAACTGAAAGAACTACTTAAAAGGCGCAAGTTGTTTATTAATAATTGCGAGATGACTAATACAAATGACTGCAAGCTCGAATGTGTGCTGCGCAATCCATCATAATAATTGTTGGTGGATAGAAAAATATATTCCTTTTCTAGATTCTTCTTCTCTACACACAATGAAGATATTCATCAATTTGTTGAAGCCAGGTTATACAGGAGTATAATTTGATTATTTGGAATTTCATTATTGCATTTGAAATTTGACAAAATCAAATTCTTTCGAAAAAATTTGAAATTAAAAGGCTTTTGTAAGTTCTTGAAACTCTGTTATCACCCTAGTGCATACATCAAACTTTGTATTATATCTTTTGCTAATTAATTCCACGCATTTTCCAATAAGAAAAAAAAATAGGATAATTTTTTGAGATGGGTGATGGATGGAAAGATAGATTTTATGGTAGAAACGGTTTATAATATTGTGATTCTTATAATCGCTGCAAGGAAGTTAAAATGCTGGTAGTTCATGTCTTTGGCAAGGAAGGTTCTCTCGGCAAAGAATCAAAGGTGTAAAGTATTCATTTATTTTTATCTAACCAATTATTTTATGTTCAGAATCTTTGCTGTCATTCTCCTTTTCCGTTTTCCTGCCAGAATCCTAATTTTAGTTACCGCGTATTCAAAGGAGGTAGAAAGAGATAGTTATTAAAGGAAGTTTTAGACTATCACAGCGTGCTTTCCGCTAGCACAAGGCCACGTTACTGGTTGAGTCCTACGATAGAAGTCTGTCATAGGCATTGCTTTATTCTTCCTAATAGTGCTTGTCACTCCGGTATAGGTTTGAGCCAACCTGTGCACTATTCATTACTCTGTAGCCTTTCGTTAACTCAAGATCTAACTTAGTTTAAATTTGAATTCATTACTTTTGAGTTACGCCATAAATGCTGGCTGGTTTTGTAAGCACAAGAAGTGCCTTTTGTTAAATTATTGTGTTATTAATGAAAGGATCTTGTACACCCTTCTTACGTTTTCTGTTTTCTTACTAAGTGATAGGTCCAGTTACAGCTCGTTTTAGTGCATATTTCCCAAGAAGGGGAGTTATTAAAGTGGTTTCTGGTGTTCAAAATAGTATTAATCAGTATATCATAAAAATCAAAAATTAGGATATTAAGCCTGTTGAATTTTATCGTACAAATCACTGGATATTCTAGGTGCAATGCCTCCGGAGTATAATAAAAGTATAGAAAGGAGGAAGTGAAGATAGAAACAAAGTAAACAGACTGTAAATCATGATGGTTCACTAAAATATGTAGCTAAGCAGACTTTAAGTCTTAATAAGCTGAGTTCGAATTCAAGTGTCTCATTTCTTTAAGTTTTTTCGTCCTATTATTCTAAAGATTACATATAAAATTCGAAAAAGGAATATAAGACACGATTCTAAACAAGGAGTATAAAACCTATAGAAATTTATATAGCGTTTCATAAAATTCTATTTAAAACGATGTAGTTTTATATCGTTCCTATGAATACTTCATTTTTTGTAGTAAACAAAGCCATTTTTTTGTGTGTTTTCCAATTAATTATGCATTGATATTCGGGGATTAATTAGTAAAGAAAATCAGCTATTCAGTACATAATAAACAAAGTATTTCTTCGAATTTAAAACGCACTTTTTCTACCTTATAATTGAATCTAATAAACTTTAAATCTTTAGAAGAAATAATTCATCAGAAAACTAAGTTGATACTTTCATTACTTAACGCCTATTAAAGAAAATATGACTTGTCACAAAAAAGAAGACTGAAAACTTAGACTGGAATTTTACAGAACATAAGCATATTAAATTTATACATAAATCTTACAAATAACCATGAACTGTAAAAAAAAGAAGTTAATTAAAAGTGCAATAGAAACGAAAGGAATAAATAGTGCAACTTAAGATTCAATGTCAGTTGCTTAGGATCCAATGCAATTGTGCAACTTAGGATCCAATGCAGTTGTGCAACTTAGGATCCTCTGCAAAAGCTTGTTGCAGAAATCTCTCAAGTGGGTTTGTTTGCATACAGATCTTACTCAGCATCATCCAAAAATTGGCTAAAAGCGAAGTAACTAGGAAGAAACTCGGGTATTTCAGACCGTTTAGAGCTTGTTATTCTGGCAACCATGCTCATAACCATTTTTCAAGTAACCATACTCATAAAAATCCTTCAAGTAACGTCGCCACTTTATGCGGATTTTTTTTTCTTGTATTCCAAGTTTTAACGTTGTTTGCAAAGAAATCGTGATAGTTTTTGCCTTGATTTTAAAATATACTCTTGTGAAATTTGTCAGCAATGGCAGTCAGAGTGTAAAATTTCTGATTTGCGCGATACCGAGCTTCTGCAATTTTTTGGGTTCAATTCAATGTTTTTTTTAAAGAGAAAACAGATCGCTGTTTTCGCTTGAAGGAAAAAGAAAGCGAGATTTGAGAACAAGATTTGCAAGATTAAAATCTTGCGAAGCAAATCTCAGCAACATTTGAGAACTTGGGGAGAAGAGCAGCGGAAAAAGAAAAAAAAAATCTGAAGGGTTTCAAATTTTAAATTACGTCCAAAGGGGCTTTTTTTAACTTTTTGTGTGTTACCTTTATTTATTAAATATCATGTTCTTCGCTCTTAAATCATAAAATTCAGTTCAACATCAGTATCGCAAAATAATTTTAAAATGAGCATATCTTTAGAATTTCCGATACACAGTTCAGCGCGCTGCAGATAGAAATGTTTTTTTATCCCTCCGTAGAGTATTGCCATTGCTCGCTTTTAAATCATTTGAGTTTGTTCATCAAAAATTCGTTATGTTTTACAAATTGAATTTTTACAAAATATGAAATAGATAATAAAACAAATTCCAAATTCCAAATTTGGGCTTTCAGATGCGCATATTCGGGTGGAAACATGCGTTATTAAAAATTGAACAGCTCTAGGTACCGTTGTTTTATCACATTTGGAGAAATATATATACATTTATGCAGATTCTTCATTATTTAATTTCTTCAAATATAATACAAGGCTGCAAGATTTAGTGGCAACAGTTTGAAAAGTGATTCAGACTTTTAATATTTCCAACGCAAAATCTCAAAACGAAAACAATATTCCTTCGGGGACTAAAGCCCTTTTAGACTAAAAAAAAAAATCAGAAAATTTTGAAGAAGCATAAATGTGTTTTATGTTTTAATATGGAAATCTTATTTAATTACTAAAATTTATATTTAAGGTGCTAAAGTATGTTTCCTTTTCATATGTTAATGGTGTTGGCCAAGACACGACAAATATCGATAGTTTGGAAATCTTTTTAGAATAAATCCGCGAAAACCACCAACTTGCACGGGATAAGTAACTTGCCTTTTCAATCGCCAAATTTCTACAGAAAAATCTTTAAAGGAAGCAAAATCTTAAAGGAAACAAAGAGGAGATACGTTTGTTAGAAAGCCAGTGTTGCCAAGGTTTGCGCGATTCCTGCCTTTAGTCGTCAGAATTACCAAATTGCGCCAAGGCGGTTGCGTTAATACGTAAGTACCGTGTTGTTTACCCCTAAAAGCAAGAGTTAAACACCATTGCTTAAACACCAAACATGAACGCCATCTAAAATTTTCAGTTTGCACTCGAAAGAAAAGTAAGAATTATAAAATAAAGAACAAAATATAAAACATGTCCTAGAACAACGGATAGAATGTTTGAGATATTTAAGACTTTTTGGGATTGTTGCGATGTTGTTTAAAGGCATAGAGGCTAAATGTCATCGAGCTGAGTCTCAAAGCTTTCTTTTGATTCTCGTGTTCTCAGATTATTACACCAAAAAAACTTCAGTCGCTTATTTTAAATATTTTACTTCAAGCTGTTATTTTCAGCATTCCATATTATGTGAGTCTTAATAAATTGTGAAATATTGGTTTAAGTGCTTTAGATCATACTAGCACTTGGAAGTCTGAAAATCTACGACAAAATCTTATACAGATTTTAAAACTTTTTTTTTCTTAATTTTTTAGCTTAAATTGAACAGAAGGCACAGTTTGTGCTTGCAATAAAGAATTCCTCTCTTGCAGGTATTAAAATAACATAAAGTCGAATTTACAATTAAAAAAAAGATTATATCCAGAGATTATACATGTTTGGCCTATCTACACTGGCTCAAACTTTGATGGCACGATTTTCGAAGTTTATGTAGTAATTATACTGAAAACGATAATGATGATATTTTGAAATTTCTGACACTTGCTTAGTAGTGTTGCTTTGTTTAAAAAACAGCCGAAATAAAAGTCAACTGAGAGAAGAGGAAAGCGATTATTTTTAGAGGAAAATAAATCAAGTAAGTAAAACTAAATGAGTTTTATTATTATTTACGATCCCAGTTTTACGTTTCGAATGCATCTGACGTTCGAAAATTATAAAGCTGTTCTAACCTAGTCAGTACTCTTAATGTTTATCTGTAGCTGTTGCCGTGGAAACGCAAATACAAATTTTTCAAAGCCTAAACATCGCATTTAGCAATTCAATACAACATTTCGTATGTACTTAGAGAACGAAAAAGATATTTTTATGCTTTAGCACACCTCAAACAAAAGATGAAATAGAAAACAAAATTAAAGACTTTAAGCACATACCCCCCCTCTAAAAAAAATGGCACGGCAAGCAAAGTGCTTCTTTCTGTATATTCGCATCTCACCAAATGGATGGGAAAATATTATGCGATCACCATAAAAGACATGCCACTTCGTACTTTTGTTATTCTTTTCGCAGCTTTTTCCCGTGTTTACACGCTAGAACTCGAACACATAATTTTATTTCATTTTGCATATTGAAATATTATGGTATCGTTTTCGCTTGTTGATCAATAAAAGATGGCAACTCCCTACAAGCTACTGCAATACAAATAATGGATGATCGTATTTTCCACGTTAAATATTTATCTGAATGTGTTTTGAAAAAAAAAAAAAAAAAAAAAAATGGTATCGTGACAGAATCGCAGTAGATTGTGTTACTCGTAGAACAAAATGCGTTCTATTGAAAAACTTCGTGCTGTTGTTACTGAGTGGAAAATTCATATTAGTAGAGGGTAGGCGTTACTTTTCGAAACAATTTTTGTGATTACAAATTGAAGTATGCCCATTCGTTCATGAATAACACTTCGTAAGTATTCTCGAACAAAAGAACCTGTGGATATTGTGGATTTTGTGTTTACTTTCTACTTTCGCAATTAATTTGGTACGTGTACTTTCTTCTGGCTCAAGACACGAGCGTGGGGTTCAACATCATGCTTCACTCAACTTCGTTCTTACAATGCAGTACGCAAAATATGCTTTTATAGTACTAGAAATCTTTTTATTGCAAGTCTTCTTACCATAAGTGGAGCAATTTTCAAAGCTTCTTTGTAATTTATAGCAGCCTTTCTCAGCTGTGGTTTTTTGTGACGTCACTTCTAAGAAGGATCGTGATTCGTAAGTCTCCATAAAGTGTGTGACAAATAGAGATTAAAAATAGAGTTAGTTCCGCAAAGTTTTTTTTATTAATATTATTTCTAACGGCAGACTTCAAAGACAGCTATAGCCAGAACAAGCAAAGATGAAAGAGACCAACAAAACTAAAAGAGAGTCCACAGTATAATCTATAAATCTATTTTGTGACACTCCTGCCAATATCTCTCCCAGAGTGATCCAGTATTAAGTGCAGGGCAACGACTCGGATGTGAGGCATCCATTTAATCATGAAGGTTGCACAATTTACGAATTTTGGGTTGGGATAATGTTCATTCGATGCAGATGTTTTAATAGTAATCATGGCCAGTAGCATAACGAAAGATAACAGCTGATTCCTTTCTGGTCCATAAAAGAATTTCAAAAATTAGGTTAATCCATACTTTATGACTGTCCTGCAAAGTTTTCTTGTGGAAAATTAAATCTTGCTCTAGCTTCGAAAAGTTATATGACTGAAATTTATAACGGATGCCTAAGAAATTCTAAATTTGTGCGAATAGACTAAATAACATGAAACTGACTACAGTGTACGGAAGCTCACTAATAACGAATTTAAAATCAGAAAAAATTCAAACCTAATGTTTTTCTTATTAAAATTAACTCCATGTGTTTCTAAGAGAGACAGCAAAGAGGAACTGAGTTCCACCAATGAAAAACATCTGCAGCAGTAGAACAATTTTGTTTTTTGAAAAAGATTTTTTTTAACTCTTTTGTATACGTAGAGACAAAATTCTCTCTCTGATATCTGAAACGCCCGCTATATACGAATTTTTGTTGAAGTGTATTTCTTTTCCTCATGCCGAGTAGAATGCTACAGCGTTAATAGTAACCTACTTAAGTGAAGCGATTATTTCTGTTTTGGGGATCTTTGTGCAGTTTCCCCTTAGAACAGGAGTGCAACTGCGAGCATCCATCGCTAAACGTTCATGTTAAACAAAGGATAGGGCACGCGCATTCAAATAACAGAACTACTTTTAGTCGCTTCGAAAGAATGACTGGCATGTCATTTAAAACTCCCGAAACCAATGAGTCATGCACTAACGTGAGGGGGGAAATCCCTAGGTGGAAAATGGACTCAGGTGTTCGGGCGACCTACCGATGTCTGGATGCTTGGGCGTTTCGAGCGATTTCGCTGTGAGAGAATTAATAGCGAATTATTTTCCAGAAATATTGCATTTCTGCGATTCTACAATGGTTTGAAGTTTAAGACACTTCCCTAATTTCAGTACTATTAGCATAAAAATTCTGAATTCGAAGAAAATGGATTAAATCAAATAAAATTCTATGGTAATATGCTTTTATCATTAAAGAATTTGATTTAAGAGCAAAAATTGTACTTATATATTAACAAGTTATTGTTGAACAGTTTCTTCTGAATCAAAGTCGGATCTTATTCTTTTGAGTCACCAATATCTCTATTAATGAGAACTAGAATCTAAGAAACTTTTTTTGTGGAATCTTCATCTTACTTTTCCTTTAATACATCGTCTTCTTCTGATCATCAACAGCATAATGAAAAATGCATCGAAATGAATTTTGCGTTTATGTATCTGTGAGTAGTTTCCAAGCTGTTAATACCCGTTTTGCCAATTCTATTTCCGGCTCTTTCTCTCCCCCCTTTTATTCCCCTGGAAGATGTTAGCGGAATTATGTTAATCACTGTTGCTAATTTCATAACTTAAGTAATTCTGAAGTAAAATATATTAAGTCGTATAACGCGCGCTTTTAATACAAAGTAAGGGATCAAAATTTATGGGTACATGTTACGCGTTGGATATAAAAATCATACTCGCAGATTTAAAAATAAGGAAAAGATGAGAATTCAAAAAATTCATTTTTACATGTTTCTTTAAAAGAAATGGCGTATATTATGAACTTAAAACATTTCCTTATCGAATAACGCGAAAAGTTTATCATATTTGCCTTCCGTTATATCTTCAAACACGCCATCGAATTCTGTTCCGTCTGCACTATCACTGTTATTCTGAGCCATAAATAAATAATTATCTTCCGTTCTATTTCCATAAATAAATAATTATCTTCCGTTCAGGTATAATACATTCTTAATTACTCTTGAATTATATCACGTATAGTTTCAAGTTTTTATAATCCACTCATTATTTCTAGACTGGCAACACGCATTTGGCTTCCTATCTCTTTCTCGCCTTCGATGTTAACTTCAAAAATGCATCACGGCTTCAAATGCCTATAGAAAAAGAAAACATCTAACTTCTAATTCCACGAATTCATTCGGGTAAGAGGTGAATCTTATCTCAAATAATGTCCGCCTTTTCTCGAAACCCTAGAATAACATTCTTGTGCAACCCTGCATTGTACACACCTAGTGCAGAATGCACCCTCTTTGTAGATTTATTTATTTCCTCTAATCGCTTGTCAATTCAGTATACCCTTGTTCGAAAGTCTGTGGAAAATCTTCAAATGAATGATTTCGGAAGACAAGAGCATCGCACTGTATCTTATGGGTTTCTTCGTAAAGAAAAGGTTGCTCGCTGTACGGCGATTATACCTAAAGGCTTAAAAATATAGTTTGAAATTATAGGAAGGCATTCTACACCGGATTATACGGTATTTGTTGACTAATGCCGTAATTTCTTATAAAACCAAACCATTGTTTGGCATATGCGTTCTCAGGCTTACTGCCATGAAAGTGCAAATATCAGAGAGGGGGGAAAAAAACTGCTGCGGTTCTAAGATTTACTCCTCTTTCTTTAGATTCATTTATATGTGACAAAATACGTTTTAAAATTGAGGAAATACAGTATGTCATTATATTCGCGACAGTTATAACACAGTTTGATTGCACTTCGAGAAATAATACGGTAGTTAGAAACTCGTTGCACTTGCATTTGTGTCATCGAAAACATTAATTAGTGAGAAATTCCATAAAACTATTTCTGTACTGATACTTTTTATAGCTATCAATCTCATCGGGTGATTTGATCCCATTTGTAATTTTTGTATTCTTATCTTACAGAGCAGTGTAATGTATGATAACAGCTTTGTTCGGAAACATTTTAATAGAACCCATTCATGGATCCATACCTTTAGTTTTCATGTCTTTACCTTTCTTTAGTTTTCCTTATAACCAAGCATTATAACAAATCAGCATTATAACATAAAGCATTACAACATAAATCATCATAACAAAGCAGTAAAGAAAGGTATAAAATAGTTTCTCTTAAAAAGAAAGATTCAAACTAGTTGAATACTTTCTATTTTACTTTAAATGGAAACTTTAAATTTTTAATATCTGAGCCTTTTTTATCAAACATATTTAGCAGCTTTCCGCAGTTTATCATTTTTTAAGTGTTTTACTCTGACTGTAGAATTATTTATACCTTATCGCCAATAGTTACTTAATTAGCAAATTTTCAAAGTTGGGAAACATAAATTTGATATGAATAAAGAACGGCAGTGAATACGAAAAAATTCATGAAGAGATCACAATTTACGAGGATACCTACGGTTGGAAAAGATTCATAAAAAGTTCATGAACTGCGGCATTTTTTGTTATAGTACTTCGTTTTTCTGTAATTTACAGCAATCGTTTGGAAATGTACTGTTATTAAGAAAAAATATATAAATTTGTGATTTAATGGAGTTTTTGAAAATGCAATAAAATTAGATTACCTGGTATGAAAATATGTTCATGGGAAAAGAGTAAAAAATCTACTCCTTTTTTAGAATAAAACAGCAGAAAGTTGCAATGGAAAAGTATTTATTTACTTAAATAAAGAAAAATCACACTCCTCTGCAATCGCGAAAAATTTTAGATATCATATTTCAACGAAAATATCCAATTTGATGGTCTCCGAATCCATTTAGACGATTGTTTTGCTTGACATCTTGCTTTTTTTGCCTGACATTTTTTGCATGACTGTACGCATGGATAGAATAAAGGACTATTTTTTCAAAAACGAATTGTAAAAGGGATTCAGAAGGGATTTTTTGTTACGTCTGCAGACGTATACATGTATCTTGTATAAATAAAGTGCAGCAAAAAATGTGTATAATTTAATTGGCCGTACAAGAAAATCATGTGGTTTCCAGATCGGGCTTTGTATATACCCTGAAACAAAATTTTGGTTTTGAAAATTTCTGAAATATAAATACGTATTTAAATCACTACAAATGAAATCATTTTTAAATTTTAAACAAACATAGTAGCCTTTTAGAATTAAGAAGTTTGTAATTTATAAACGTCAACCATTTTAAAATAAGCCAAAAAAACAGAATTTACGTCAGCTTAGCAATTCTGTGTCATACTTAAAAATTTAGTATTATATAAATAAGTTTTTATAGTTAAAACTGAACCTTCTTTATTTTATGAGATGTTAAGTATGATTTCCTCTTTAAAATGGAAAACTTGGAAATCCCAGAGTTGATGAAATTCGATGGTAATCTTACTAATTAGTAGAAAAAATGGTTTGAGAATTTTCTTTCATGTAACAGGAATTTGGAACATGATGCATTTCTTGAAATGTATAACACATTTTTTGTAAAAATGTTAAAAAACTTAAGTTACATGAAATTAAAAAAAAATCATAGAACACTGCATACCTAAAAAAATTATGACATATGAAAGATATTTATTCCTAACCAGAAATTAAACCGCACCAGAAATCATAAATGATAACTAACTGCCTTTGAAGAAAAGATAGATAATCTTGAGTTTGCACAATTCTCGGGTAACTAAATGAAAGAGAAAATTTTTGCGGTACTGGAGGCAATGTAGTCAGAGGTATATTATTGCATGAAAGGGACTTAAGGTTAGAAAATATTCTTGATGTGTGCAGATTTGCAGAAATAAATGTGCGTCGAATGAAAATAACATATAATATTAAGGTACTGTTATAAACAAAGTTCAAAAGAAACTGAGTAAAAGCAATAAGAATACAACTCAAGCTGCAAATATTAAGAAACAAAGACTAGAAGTTTGCTCTAAATGCGGAACATTTCATTCAAAAGCATACAAACCTCTCCTTTTCCATCAGATTAAAACAGCAAAAGAACATTTAGAAATTGGCAAAGAGAAAACTATGTGAAAATATTTGAAAATTACATTTTTCGCACAACCTCTTTTTGGTTTTCGATGAATTTACATTATATTGTTTTCTTCATTACTTTTATTTCTGAAAATTCATGAAAAATTAGGTATTTAATCCTTTGGCTACATTTAAGGTTTCTCAAATTTTCAAATAAATGTGTACTCAATTGGTTAAATGACTGCAAATGAAATCAAGCTTAAATTTTAAGTGGCCATGTGATTTATCTGAATAAAATTTATCAGTTGTGCTTTTCATGTCTAAAAATAAATGTCGATTTTTTTCTACAGATCGAGCATTCAAATCTTAGAATATGGTACATCAAATCTCACATATCTCAGTAAAGCTATAATTTTTGGAAACTTATCTTTGCCCATTTTTTGTCAGTCTAATCTTTCGAATTCTAACATAAAGAATCTGATGTATACACCATGACTTCCTTGTACGGAATATTAAATTATACGCAATTTTCCTGCATTTCATTTAAACATATTCAATTAACAGTTAACGAATTTTGAACTATATCTACTTCGTCGATAGTGCATAAACCGCAATAGAATAAATGCACTCTTTAAAGTTCACTATATTTATTTACCACAGCCACACTTAGGAGCTAGGTTCACTTAACAGCGTTACATCTCATTCATTTTATAACTCAGAGTGCGCAAAAATTATAGCATCTGAAGAATAAATCTAAAACGATGTATAAAAGAAATTAAACAAATAAAAAAGAAACAGTTTTACACAAACGATTCAGCGCCGCTTACCTAATGCGCAGGCGCTACTAATTAATTCTGTTCTCACTTCGCGGTAAGGCAAAAATACATAAAAATTCAAAATATTTTCATTAAGAATTGAAATATATAGAAAAATATAAAACACCAAGTACAGTTAAAACAATTTTTGCAATTAAAATTTCAATTTTTACGCAAAAACCAGCTAATAACTTAAATGATAATTCCAAAATGAACCAAACATAATTTAATTCGCAATAATGAAAGAACACGTTATTTTGTTGTTGCGAAAGTTAGTTTCTCTAGATTGGCAACAAACCCATTATTCTGCTAAGCTTCAAATGTAAACAAATATAGCCGCTATCATAACTAAAATTTAGTCTTAGCCGCACTTAAAAAACTTAAATTGTTGATAATTCCACAATTGTTGCAAGCAGGATAATTAAGGGCATAAAATCTTAACCGAAATATATGAACAACATAATTCAATCAATTTTAAAGCAAAAAATGCACAATTTACAAATTTTTAAGAATAAAGAAACTGAACTCACTGAGCCGAGTAATAGAGTGCATATTTTTATATACTTTTGGTGAGGCTGATTGCAACCAAAATGCGAGGTGCACATCTACATGTTATAGCAGCCCTATATACAAATTTTTAACGTTCTGAGGCTACTCGTTTTTGAGTTATGCGAAATACATACATACATACGTACGTACGTACGCCCAGACGCTACGAAAAAATCTCTTCGGAATGCATTTTAAATCAGTTTTATAATTATTTGGGGGGGAAAGTCCTTTATTCTGTCTTATATAGCGCTGCTATAACATGTCACTCAAAAACATCCTTAAATTGCATTCGATAGCGGTCAAAATAGATATTTTTGTTGAAATATGGTACCCGAAATTTTTCGCGATTACAATACTTCCTTTTTACTTCGTACAAGGAAGTAAAAATAGTTAAATATTTGAACTTAGAAAATTTGTAAAATTAGATGCTTCTATTGGAATCAGTCAAACTGTAAATGATTTTATTGAGTCCAGCAGCGACGTATTGTCAGAAAGAGCGTTGTTTTTTTTCAATTTTAATGTGCCTGAATCACCGATATTATCTCATGAAGACTTTGAATGCCACATTTTTATTTTTCTGTACAGAATTTAACGCTTCATATTTCATGTTTACCTCCGTTCATTCTTCAAATAGGCCTGCTCTTTCTACACTTATTTTGATTTAAAAAAATTCCTGAAAATTTAAATATTTGAATTGTTGTTCAAATATTTTCTTTAAATTATATTAAAAAAACCTAGCCTCAAGAATAAAAAAAATTAATTACGCATTTCAATTGATAAATTTCGTTTGTTTATTTTTATTTAATATATGTATATTTTTGTAACACATTTTTGTAACGTATATTATATTAATACACCTATATTACATTATACACCTTTATTATATTAATACACCTATATTTTATGATACACTTATATTATTTTTATATTATACGCATACCTATATTACATTACTTTTATAATACTCCTATGTACAAAAGAAGTCTGGAAAATGTAAAAAATTTGAATTGCTATTCAAATATTTTTGTCAAATTATATTCAGAAACCCAGTCTCAAGAATAAAAAAATTTAATTATGTATTTCACTTAAAAATTTTTTTTCTTTTAATTTAAGGTAGATTTATTTTTAAAAACTATTCTTAAATTCATTTTTAACTAAAACATAGATTTTAATTTGTGGTGTAATTAAAATTTTTCAAAATACGTGAAATCCCCTCCCCTTGATTATTATTCCTTTATAAAGGATCCTGGCTATTTAAGATATATTAGAACATTTTAGGATTTCTATTCGAAACAATTTAGAATTCGCTTTTCTTCTAATTTTTTCACGTGTGCTATATTTTTACACACATTTTTTTTTCTTGTGATTTTTTCTGCAGAACCTACCTCTAGTTTAATAATGAAATTGGATATATTAAATCTTGATTCCGAATTCGATGTTCAATTCTTAAAGTAAGAATTTCTCATCGAAAATGAAACTATGTACCTCACGAAGACCTGCACGAAACATTCTCTTTCTCTGTTAAGATTACCTGAGAATACCTTTAATTTCTGGTAATCCAATTTTAAGTAGACATTTTTGATAACCTTATAAGAGCTTCCGAATCTAAGTTCGTACAATAAAAGGCTAATCTGCAAAATTTGAGGTGTAATTGAAAAACAAAAGAAGAGCAAGCAGTATTCCCATGTGAATCCCGTGGGAAGTTGCCGGAAGGTCAACGGATTCGTCACGATTATCTTCTTTGATAATAATCCATGTAATAAGATATAATATTCACACTCGCAGAAGACAGAAATCATGAAAAGAACTTACCGTGTTGCCCACGATGAAAGCATTCCTTGTATTGCAACTCATCTCCCTGCACCAGGAACAACTGCATTTGAAACAGGTGGCAGCTAATCCCTTTAGGTCTTCATCGGCACCGACATCATGGTGTGTGGATGTATAAAACTCCGGAAATTCAAACACCTGCGTTAGTTGCTTTTCATGTCTGAAAGATTATCTAGACAAAATGGTATCAGTGGAAAGCATTGTAATTGCCATTTGGATCTTAATTGAATTTTCACGTTCCTGGTGAAATAATACTTCAGCTGGAATCTGTGTTACAATGATTACATCATCGAATGAGCGTCTGGCGTTTCCCTCGCGATTGAAGAGGGAAGAAATTTTATTAACTTCTATCTGGCGGTTTGTAAAATGGAACTATGATAATGAAGGTACTAAAAAATAATTTCGATCACCAATCTTGAAAACTGCATGCTACATTTGCTTTTAGTATTATTTGAAAAGTTATTTCACTTCTTTATTAGAAATTAGTTTGGATTATTGTAAATAAGGGTATAAACAAACTAAAAACAGAATTCACTTACTCTATTTTCCATCCATTTAACGAACCAAAAATGATATTCGCTGCAGTATATTATACCTTGTATAGCATGTGTTTTAATACCTTAAATTTGTATTCGTAAAAGTATTTAGCAGAAATTATAGTAATGCAAATTTATATAATATAAGATATATTAAGATCCTGATAACATATTGATCAAAATTTGTAAGTTGTCTTCCGAAGCAGAATTTTAAATCGTTTTCTGCTAAGGTTGCATTGCCAACAAATGTGCATTTATATATATACTGGGATTTTTTTTTTTTTTTTTTTTTTTAAGTTTTT
>KK122415.1:148548-170013 GCA_000611955.2 Stegodyphus mimosarum
TTTTTTTTTTTTTTTTTTAAGATTCTGATTTAATTTGAACTAAGAAAAATATTTAATTCCTTTTTTTGTGAAATTATTTTTATGCAACATCTTCAGATAGGCCTTTTCTAAATACTGTCAAGTAAATATCTTTCTGAGAAAATATTTCAACACGGAAAAGAATTACACATTTCTGAGAATTTCATAGAATATATTCCAACTCGTAAAGAATTCTTAGGGTTTAAATTTCTAATAAAGGTGCCGTTTAATAAGAAAACATTTTGCGTGGTTTTAACTTCGAAAGCATGTTATATTCGCATTTTCTGCTTAAAACTTGCCCAAATAAAAGCTACGTTAGCATTTTACTTAATAATACTTAAATACATAAGAATTTTTCTTACCTTTATTTAAGCTCAGTCATACAATATTCCATCGCAATTCAATATGTAAATTCTAATTGAGTCTCAAAAACAAAACATCGTTTCAGTGTTGCCACTTAATCACAAAAAAAAAAAGTGAAAGCGCAAGCGACTTGTATACTTGTATACTTTTATGTATATTTGTTATTCTACAAAATCCAGCAATACTTTCTTTCGTTTTATGAAATCTTATTTTTAAAAACATTCAGGAAAATATATTTATGATGATAATTAACTGAAAACATTTTTAAAAAAAGTTTAATTTACTATTAGAGTATGCTGTTGGAAATGCTGCCTATTACTTACTTCATTACTCCACTAAAGTGGCAGAGAATAAGTATGAGTGATTCCAGTCAATGTTGTTCTGCATATGTAAGTTCTCGCCTCTCCTTTCTGATTTATTTAACATCAGAAAAGTCAAATGGTTTTATACAGATACGATATAATATTTGATAAATATCTTTTTAACTAAAAGCTTTGATGGAATTTGTTGGAAATAACATTTTTTTTTTTCAGCGTAAGCAATCATTTATTTTCAATATGTACTGTGCCAATTTTTTCTAAGAATTTCTTGTTTCCTTCTAAGAATTTCTTTTTCCCTTATGTTTTATGTATATTTAAGTATTTAAAAAATAGGTGCAAAATAATTAACGACAGATTAAAAGAATTAATGGACTGGCGCATTTAACGTTCTGTTGATTTAAGAGAACATAATATTTTTTAAAAAAAATGTTAAAATTAGTGTATTTTGCGTTGGAATACATGATTGCTTAGAATATGCATTTTAATTTCTTAGTTCTATAATGAAATACATTCAGGAAAAACTTTTAACTCTATACTGAAATTTAGTTGGGAATAAAATACAAATAAATAAGAGCTAAATAATCTTGTATATCTTTTAAATTTAAGTGTACCTTATTAATATTCAAGTAATTACACTCATACACCGATTAATCTTGAATGATTAAAGCGGTTAGTTTAATATTTACAGTGGCTCACAAAAGTGTTCGTACTTTCAGTGAAATGCTGCTTTTTTCATTAATAAAAAATAATATTTTAGAATGAAGTTTTTTTAATAATATCTATAAATTTCTCTTAGTAAAACTACATTAATTATTTTATGAACGTATTAGAACTTTTTTAGAAAATAAATAACATAAAAGTAACAGAAACGTTACCTCACAAAAGTCTTCGTGCGCTTTAAAGAAATCTGCACGTATTAGTAAATATTGCATTATATAACTGCAGTATTTATGACAGCTTTTAAACGTCTGGGCATACAGTACGCCAGTTTTTTGTAATACCTGCATCAAAGGTCCTTCATTCTTCCAGCATTACTGTTTTTAGTTCAGTTTTTGTTTTAATGTTGTGTCTTTATACTCTAACCTCTAGTTCTCTTCAGATGTGCTCTGTTGGGTTTACATCTGGTGACTGAGGTGGTGTTTTCGAACTTGTGGGGCAAAATGACACCCAAAAGGCGAACGTTGAGGGTCGTGTGCTTAGAATAGTTTATCCTGATAAAAAATAAAGTTGTTTCCAGTATCCAAATTTTGGACGCACAATTTAAAATTATCTTTTAAAATATTTAAATTATAAGGTATTTCTCCCGCCTTCTTCGCATGCCTTCGGGATGTAGTGGTTACATCCCGAAGGTTACGCTCGACGCGTAACCGAGAGATCCGTAGTTCGATTCCTGGCGAAGGCGTTGCTCATTTCACATCTCATGCTTCCGAAATAACCTAGTGACTCTACAAAATAAAAAGCATGATTCATTGGGCCATAAATAAATAACAAAATATTTAATTCTGATACTGACATGCACCTCCACGCAAAAACACCTCCAGCGCCATACTCTATTGTACCAACGAAGGTCTTCGGATTAAGTTCCTCAATTTTTTCTCTCCATACAAATACGTCCATCGGAACCCGAAATGTTAAATTTGATTTCATCTGCAAATAAGACATGATTCTAATACGCTTCGGGCTTATTTACCATTGATTTTGACAAGAAAAACCTAAGCTTCTCTTCTCAAATGCAATGGTATTCTCTCTATTTTCGCACTTCCGAAAAATTTTCTTCGAGCAGTGCGCCCATGTAATCCAGCTGATCTGAGCACTCGTCGAATAGTTTGAAGTGAAATTGAAGTAGAAAAATTTTCAGTAAATTCTGTAAAAATCTTTAAAACACTCAAACATGAATTTTTCACTGATTTTCTCCTGTTAGAAGCCAAAAATCTTCCAAAAATGGTGATTTTTGATTTTTGCATTTTCAATTTCTCTACGCTTTTAGTTTTCCCAAAATACCATGCTTTATGAAAATTAGAACTGTAAAAATTCTGGTTTTAATTTATCATCAAACGCTTTGATCAATAAGGATTTTTATATGAAAATGCGTTTTTCTCCGAACGGGATTTTTTATCCTCCATGTACCTTTTCTCAGGAACTACTGCTCACACGTATGTAAATATTTTATGGCTTATTTATTACGTTTCTTAATATTTACTGAAATTAGCTTTTTGTGTTAAACTAAGTGTGTGTGTGTGTGAGATAGAAAAGTGTTAAATTTTACTAATACAATATCCTATAAATTACTTTAAAACTCAAAATGTTATAAAAACTCATTTCAGTATAATGAGATAGGTGTATTTTACTTACACAAAAATTTCAAACCTGTATCTACAGCAGATTTTAAGAAAAGGTACATCGAAAATGGCCAATTTAACATTGTCGGTATAGGGGGTTCTGACTCCCCTTAAAGCATTTTATCACATACTGCACGGTATAATTGGATAAATTTACGAATTTAGCGACATCCCGAATCAAATTTCCCTCCTCATTATAAAAAATTATAAATTTTCGAAGGATGCTCGTTGTTTCCTTATGACTGCGAGCCATTTTTAAACAAAAAATAACGTAGCAAGCAAGCGAAAAATGAAGGCAAAGTTTTTTTAAGCGTCACCAACATGCAAAAATAAAAAAAAGAAAAGTTAGACGATAATTTTATTTATGAAATTTTACGAAAATGTTTCGATGTACGATCACTTTTGTGGCGTGTTTTATCTACGTTTCCTTACATTTTCAGTTTTAGAAAAAGAAAGTAAGTCAGTATTAAAAATTAAGTTTGGTTATCATCAAAATCAGATGGAGATGATGTGAAAAAATATTAAGTTTTATATCCAAATTCAATTCTGGGTTATAGCGCTTTTCCTGCAAATTCTTAAAGTGTCCGAACGCTTTTGTGAGATACTGTATATAGGTTTTTAGTTGGAGAGATGAGAAGTTACTTCTTTACTATAGTGTATTACGATAAGAATTGTAATCAATGAGTAACAGTTTACTTCCTGTTTTTTTAATAGATTCTGATGATGATGTGATGATTATTATACATAAACGGAAAAATTAGGTATCTAGTTTAGAGATGTATTTGGCACATAACCTAATAAATTTAAAAATTTCATAATTTTGTGTTTTCAGCTTCAGAGGAATACATTAAAGACATAATTTATTTGTAATTTGCAATTATTTTATTCGAAAAAGAATTTTAAATTAAAATTTTGCCCTTAATGAGTTATTATAAATGTGTAGATTTCCAGTTTAAAATTAAGTATAATACAGTTTTTGTAGCAGCATTTAAAACAAATTTGCAGCGATTAGATGATAAGTAACTTGAAAATTTTAAAACAGCTTACACCAGCAGCACTCAATTATCTTAGTTTTTATTGCAACTTAAATTTATTTCATGCATAATTAAAGGTATTATTCAATGCATTTGTAATTTCGAATAAAACAAAATGTGTATATGAAAATGATTTGAATATTTTTCAGTTTTCAAAAAATCTCCAAGTTTCGGAATTGCTGAAAAGCCTCTATTTTTAATATTTTAAACTTATATTATTTAT
Source organism: Stegodyphus mimosarum (assembly GCA_000611955.2). Lineage (NCBI taxonomy): Eukaryota > Metazoa > Arthropoda > Arachnida > Araneae > Eresidae > Stegodyphus > Stegodyphus mimosarum. Next base: position 152,846 of record KK122415.1, read on the forward strand.
TATATTTTTAATATTTTAAACTTTTAACTAAATATCTTTAGTAATGTTAACCGACACAAAACGAACTATGTTTAACATCTGCAGCTCAAACTGAAAGGTCAAATATCTTCTTACTTAATGAAAAACCAATATACGAACATATACATAACTTGAATTCGCTTTATTTCTTCTTTGTATGCCTCTTCAGAGACTTCCGCCGATCAACAACTTATCATTATGCAGATGGGATGGCTGTTCTTTTATCTCGTCTGTCAAAATTATAACTGCTACAGTATTTCTGACTAATGAAGTCCATAGTTTTCTGTCTGAACCTGCGGAATGGATGAAATTGATGAAGCTTAGTTTTGATCCCGGCGAGTATTTTCGCGATTTTTTCCATATGTAGCGTAACTTTGAGCTGATTTCTCTTAGAAAATTTTCCATGAAGACATCTTTTCCCTTAAGTCTTCGTGGGCTTTGTCATATTCAATTGACCAAACTTCCTCAAAGTAATGTTTTCCAGAGGACGTTTCAAAGTTTTGATGAGAATGATATTAGAATTTGTTTTTAGTAGTAAAGTTAGAAAAATATTTTTAATAGTATACATGAGAGCCTGAAATAACAAATAAACAGCCATACAATTAAAGAAAAAATGAAAGCATTAAAAATTTGCCGCTTTTGAATAAGTTTAAATTTAAATATCAGCCATTTCAGTGAATAAAATAAATTACTATGTAACGAATTGTATTTTGCAGCAAGTAATATCATTCATCCAAGTGAAAGCAGAAATAAAACCGCTGAACATTGATAAGATCAACGCGTGTTCAAATCCCCGCAAATGAGTTCGCTGTGTATGATTTTTTGTAGTTTTTCGCTTGTATAACGTAAATACCATTCCTTAAAAATGTCCTCCACGAAAGCATGCCTTCTCTTTAAGTCTCATAGACTTTACGAAATCCAAATAATCCAAAATTTTCGGGCATGGAATTTACCACTTGATGAATTCATAAAACCCAGACAGTCTTCGATTCCAAGTTCGATTTCGAATAGACAAAGTCAGAGGTTCTCAACCAGGAGAAATGCAGTCGTTCTTTTATTTGCCTGTGAAGTTTTTAGTTCATAAATGTAAAAAACTACTTTTATTCAAGCTTTACTATTACTATTTATCAACATTTTATATCCTTTTTATAGTTTATTTTATGAAACACGTTAAAAAGTAATCTAAATTTATATAAATATGCATGCATTTTACGAATTTGAAAAAGGAGAGAGGAATGAGCATCTAGCAATGGTGCACTAGGTGCATGGGGCAGGAAACGCTGCGAACCAGTGGCTACACGTTCAATTTAGAAAGTTTTTCTTAACCTATAACAGAAGTGCTGATAGTAAAAAATGTTCCCTGATGTCACTCTCGTCAAGATAAATAAACCATGTACTTTTACGATTATTACCTTACGGTATCTACACTCCATATATTTCTAAGACATACCATGTTCATGTTCTGGTGCTTTGTCTCTATTGTTGATAAGTGGATTATTTGAAAAATAATGCAAAAATTATTTGATAGAGAGTTAATATCTTACAAGAGTATATTAAAATATTTTCTAACTAGCCGCTATGCGGCCAGCCTTCGACTGGCTTTTAAACGTACCGGCAAAATGCCTAAAAGATACACCTGGAACCTATGGCCGCGTAAGTTCTTCCAACTTTTTTCTCCTTTCTTTTTCTTCTTTCTTGTTAAGATTCCAACCCTCCTTTGTATACGGCCCTGATGAATCTCGAGAAAAACATACACATCTTGAATTTTTAACAAATTAATTGCATGAGATGTGCATTAAACATTTGTTAAAGCATAATTTATATCCCCGTTCTTAAGCACCACCATGACAACATAAAAAATTATATAAAAATTCTACAATAAAATTAAAATTTTTTAAACATTTTCTTACTCGATAGTTTGAATGATCCTTTTTCTGAAATTTTGAAATGTTATGATACTTTAGGTAATCTGAGGAAATGTGTCAGCAGTCACATCGTAGCCATTTAACTTTTATAAAATATTACAATGAAATAAGCAATATCCCTTGATACAAATGTTAATTATCCTAATAAAGTAATTAAAAAATTTACCGTTGCAAAAAGAAACAACTTTTTAATTTCTAAAACTTTTCAGTCTCTTAAAAACAGTAACATAAGAAATACGATGAAAAATTGTTGCCAAACCGAAATTTTTAAAAGAATGAAACTATTCAAAATGATGCAATTTCATCAAAAATCTATCAACAACAATAAGAAAGGAAAATTGTTGCCAAAACTACATTTTAAAATATCTGAGATGTGAGAAGTGTATTCGGAAGCTTCATTTAAAATATTTTTTAAAAAATACAAATATTTTTATTTTTCCAAAATTCCTTTTTTTAAAAGGACTCGAAAGGATTAAAGTTCAACGTGTCCAAAAATCAAAGGATAATAAACAGCACATTTTTTAAAATAACTTTTTTTAAAAAAAATTCCGCTGAAAAGGTGTTAAGCTCACCTTCCTAAATAAATTCGTATTTAATCGATTTATTGAAATACGAAATTTATTTTAAGTTCGTAAAATAGCTAAGTGTCTACGCTTCACGACGATGTGAAAATGAAATGTATAGAGTGAAATCTCGCTTTCCCGTAGCCCATTATGTCTCAAAATGACGCGATTTGGTCACAAAACATAAAATAAAAAACATTCTAATTCGAATTTCGAAAAAATCGCTTCGAGGTGCACTGGCTCTTGTGTAGATACACCTATGTACCGAATTTCGTGGCCCTGGGTCTATTAGCTTACTCGCAACACGAACGAAAAACGCACACACACACACATACACACACACACACACAGACTCTTTGTTTTATTATATGTAGAGAAGAGATAGGTTTTAAATTTTAAGCATAAAGAAGCTTATATTCTCATATTTTAAATTTATTTGAAATAATTTTAAATTTCATTGAAATCTTATATTTGAAGTTTCAAATTAATAATCCTAGAAATTATCTTACTGCTAGCGTGCTTCTTGTCGAAATATCAACAGATTCAGTTCTAAATAATTAGCAAAAATGAGGTAACAAATAATTAATGCGTATGAATTTTATATTGGCATCATTTTGGATTTGAGATCTTGAGAATACGATAACTTGTAGAATGGCACTCAAAATATATAATAATAATAATCATAATAATTGCTCATTTAGAAAAGATTATTTCATAGCGAAAAACGGAATGATATAGATTTTACTGCTGAATATACGATACGTATGTAGATATCGATTTATCTGCAAAATCTCGAACTTCTAGATCTTGTTACTTCAAGATTTTTTATTTCAAATCCCCATTCTAACACTATGTACTGCAATTCCAATGCGGCTGATGTACTATCCATTTGCAGAACTTCAAATTATTCTTACAAACTGTGATTTTTACATTGTAATGGACCAATATTCTCATGGTCTCATGGGCTGTGAGAGCTTTTTGTCAGGGCATTTAATATTGGGATATTTAATTTGGACATTTAATATTAATATAATTTTAAATATTATGCTTCTTTGTTAAAATAATTTTCTGCTGAGTCCCTTTTGTGTGAGACATGTTACACTAAGAACTTTTGCTGAATTTAAAGTTTGCGAACAATTAAGAGCCCAAATCAATTGAATAAAAGACTGTAACTAGCGAAAGAAACTGCATAATGGAAAAGAATTCAAGATTAACAAAATTCAGATATGCTGCTGGTAAAAATAAATTCAATCGATTTCATAACACTGAGTACCATTTTGGTGGTCATAAACTTTTATTCCATGCCTTGTGAGGGCTTTTTAAAATCATCAAGAGCACATTACGCGCATCAACTCACTCATAATAAGAAAATCTTAAGCCCTTGCGGGATTCACACCCACTTGCAGAATTAACTACAGAAATTACCGAAAACGTATAAACATAATTGCCGAACGAGTTTAATATTTCGACGGACATGATCTGTTAACCAAAACTTGCACCTCTTGTGACTATGTAGTGATCATTGAAAATCCTCGTTTATGGCCGATTGCTTCTAAACCGAACACAATTCCATGAAGCAATCACTAAATATTTTCCTTGCGTAGCAAGTTATAAAACTATCCGCGGTTATTACCGACATAATTTTTCTCCCAAAAAGTGGGTACGCGGACGTATGCAGTCTATCGGTCTGTCCACCGCTATTAATATTAAAAAAGTCTCAGTCAGGCCCCACCCACTAGCTACCACACGCCCCTCCTGTGATAGCTGAAACATAATGAGATTTTGTAGGCCTTAATGCTCCCGACCGGTGACCGACAAATTATAGGTTGCGAATCTGGCAGCTCGTGGTCGTCAAACTGCAGACTTTTACGATTTCGGTCGTCAGTCACGTGACTGACTGAGTGAGCCGAATTCTGCTCAAATCGTCTAGCGTTTTCATCGTTTCGGAGCGATGACTAATTGCTGAATTATCATTATCTACAACGAAGAACAAAAAAATTCGTTAGCTAATATTAATCAATATATATTTATAGAATAACAGAACAGCAGGTACGATGATGGAATTTTTATTCTTTTTAACTGCTGAACTCGAGCATTATATCGTGTGATAGATGGCGCTAGCGATTCGAAGTGAATTATTATAATACGAGTAATTGGAAAAGCAACACTTGAGCTATTGTTGAGCGAATGGCATCTCGGGATATAGAATTATTATTTTTTGCGCGCTTGATCAGAAGTTGAAAATACGTGTATGGCTTTGAAAAATGAAAAGTAGCTATTAGGGGTGTTTTTCAAACGCCCAATCATTTTTGGAATTTAGCATGAGTGATTGTTTTGTGTGCCATTAAATGGAAGAAAAACACGTGTGAAACAGCAGTACATCAGCATCAGATAAATGAAGTTTATTGTTTGAAAGAAAATTATGTTAAGCTCATAACACTTAAGAAGACTAGTTCGACTAGATCCTTGCTTATCTTCAGGGGATACTTTGAGTAACAATGTATTGAAGTAAATTGCAAACCAAACATTTTAAGTTATCTAAAGGGAAAAAGTAAAAGAAAATTGTTAAAGATATTACTGAAGAATCTTATTAATAAGGTTCTTCAGTAATATCTGAGATTAAATTATTAAGTATGTTAGTGCTAAAAGATTTTAAATTAGTGTTAAAGATTAGTGTTAAAGATTAAATTAAAGATTAAATTATTCAGTATGCTAGTGTTATTTGCTTTCATGTAAATTATAGTATGATATAAGTGAACCATATCTTTTTTGTAAATATTTTAAGTGAGAGGTAGACTTGCGATATAAAAACTTCAGTTACGTAATTAAAAAATGGGAAAACTGAAAAGCGTAAAATTTTATTCGAATAAGTCTTAAAAGAAAATAATATCTACCATTGCCAGATCATAAAACTAAATTTTTACTGCTGGATAAGATTAAAATCCTAAAAGAATTTTAATTTCAAAAGTTGTGGTCTTTTCTTTCTTTGTTTCTTTTTTTTTTTTCCTGTATTCCTTTCTTTAGAGTAAAGTTGCATAAGGTACTTTTACTCCCAAGAAATCAAAATATTATAAGAAATAAATATCTTTATAAAATGCATTAACACTTTTGCATGAAATTTTAAATATATATCATTTATTAAAAATCTTCGTCGCAATCGTTACAATTTATTTTGGATTCAGAAGACTGTGAAGCGAAATAAGAAATTTTTACCTTACCTAGCTATGAGAAAAACATATTATATTTATGATAGTGTAAAATAATATTTGGATATTTACTCTTCTGTTATCGGAACCGGATTTAGAAATGCATGAATGGATGTATGTGTTCCAGTATGCATGTTTCCACATATACGCACATACATATATACATACACACGTGCACACATACATAACATTTTTTAACCGGTCCCGATAACAGAACAGTACCAATACTTGTTGCAAAATGCTGTTAATAATCCACATAAAATACATTTTCAACCATAAATTTATGCTAAGATGAGAAGCCTACTTTTTTAATATTGAATATAAAAGAAAGATACTGTCCTTATTCTCGGTTGGAAAACAACTATATTTAGAGCATACATAAATTTATTGAAAGTGAAAACAATAACACCTTAAAAAGCTTTATTTTCTTTCCTTCCCCCTCAGGTGTTGAAAAAAAGTATACAATTGCATACAGGACACGAGATAACGTCGCGTTCAAGAATCTGATGAGCTGAGATGTTCTAGATGAAACCCAAAAGACAAACCAGTTTTTGGTAAGAAATTGTAAGGAGAAAAACACCAGTTTATATTTTGACGAATCTACAATAATTTTAAATGCGACAGAAATTTGAATCTGCACTATCTTAGCAATACAAATAGAATTCAATATTCGTTAAAAATGAAAACATGCTAATGTCGTCATGTGCAATTTTTTTTATTTTTTATTTTCATTTAATTAGTTCTCTGATAGACTAGAAATAACTTTAATAAATAATTACAATCCCTCTAATAAAATCTATACATGTATGTCTCATAAAATATTATGTCAACGCATGAAACAGAGAGCAGTTCGTAAAGAACTGTGGCCAAAGTTTTGATGCGTGCGAGAGAAAACAAGTAGAAATGGTTGAGAACTACTAGAATCGTGTTCTCCTTCATAGTGAAAATACATACTACATTTGGAATTCATTACAACAACCCCCCTATTTTTTTAGGCGAAACAAAAGGATTATTAGAAGTTGATGATTTTACGACCGTCTAATGTGGACATGTAGTCTCGGTCCTTTCGGGGGTTATTGGGTTATTCACTTATGGCAAAGCACACGAGGGCTATCTGCCTAAGGGGGGGGATGCCTTCGTGGAGGACTTTCTAAGGGAAACTGGCTCGTATACACGTTACACATGGGGAAAACCACGAAAACGCCCATGCAGCCAGCCCGTTCGCGGGATTCGAACCTCGGACCGAACTACCAGTGTTCAGCGTCTTTACCGCTCGGCCGCTGGTAGGCCCCTCGGTCCTTTCGGAGCAAGGCGGCAATCAGACCTTGCTTGCCATCAACATTCGACAACTTCCATAAAGATGGCCTGTCTAAGCCATCTTTATGGAAGTTGTCCTTAACCAATTCTACGTCATTTATGTATTCTACAATCTGTTCAGGGTTTGCATCAAGTTATTACAAGCACTTTATGCTACTGTAAACCAGAGGAGAACTAAAATCACTTCCAGTACATTATTTGACCTACGCATACGATCTAAGGTAAGGCTGGTTTACAGAAGTTCACGGTAAGTTCTGCCAATTTATTTCCGCTCTATATGGTTAGGGATACATGAACGGCAGACTGATATAGAACCAATAGATACGATGCCGTTGATTTATGGAGAACCGATCCATACAATACTGATGATTTAAATAAAATCAAACTGAAAGCTGTAATTTTGGACTTGGTTCAGTATGAATCACTTTCTGTTATATTAGCATGCATGCAGAATTTTCTCTTTTAAACAACAAAGAATTATCAACCTCTAAAAAGAAGAAAGAGAGGGAAAAAGAGAATTACTCATTTTTCACATCTCCTGCTTCAAGAAAAACCTAATCTCTACAGTGGCGCCCAAACCCAAAGTTGGTGGATGATGATTCTTCATCACGAGGATTTGGCAACTGCGTCCCTTAATTCCAAGTCGCCCTTTGAAACGAGGAAGGTATATAAGGTAGTTTCTCTCTTTTGTCTGCATGCCTCCGTAGTATAACCGTAGCACACTCGGCGCGTATTGCAGAGGCTCAGAGTTCGAGTCCCGACGAGGGCATTGCTCATTTTCCACATCTCCTGAAATCTGAGGTCCATCTTCAAGAAAAACCTAATGTCTCTACAAATTTTGAGCTTGACAGCAAAGGCCAGAGACTGGGTATATATATGGGCAGGTAGTTGATTGCGAGAAAGAACATGTATGCTATCTGCCTTGGAAAGATTGTTTCGAGAAGGAATTTATAAGGAAAACTGCTTTGCAGTTGCCACATGCTTAGAGAAAAATTCCACAATCTTATTTTAGTGGATCCACTCAATTACATCTGGCATCAAATTCCAGGTTAAGCCACGAGATACGAAATATGTAAATTTCGTGCACGTTTGCTTTTAGATCTTAAACGCGATTAAGTAAATCGTAGCACTTTATAGAAGCCCAAAATGTAAAAAATGGTAAATGAAGAAAAATGAATGGAATTAAACAAATTTACAGAAGATAAGCAACGACTCCATATAACTCGAGAGCTTGGAAATATCTACTTAAAATAAGTTGTTGTCCTCGGCAGGTATTACAGAGAATCACTTATTTTTTAAAAGTAACATGCCAGCCATATCCCGGAACTTAAGTAGGGAATTAGCTAGTCTTAAGTAGAATTTAGATTCTATTAAATATTTTTGGAGATGGTTAGATCTAAGTCAAAGGACTTTATATCGAAGTGAAACGAACCCATTGTACATAACGTAAACGACGAAAATCGTTCCGAGTATCCAAAAATATACTATTTGTATTTAATACAGAACTTTAAAACATAAGTGTTTTGCGGCAAATTAGTACAAAATGTTAACTCTTCATCGAGTAAATAATAAATGATAAATAAAGTTTTAAAAATTAACTTCTGAAAATTTCAAATTACAGCCTGAAAGAAAAGTTATCATTAAAATATTTTTAAATTAAAAAATATGAAAAGTTACAAATAGTATTTTTTAGATAAAAAAATAATATCTATTTTTACCCAGTCCTAAAACTAAAACTTATTTGTGAAGGAAATCTAAACTCGTCTTAAAAAGAATTTCAATTTCTCAGCTGCAGATGGATGCGCACAGAAGTGGAGCTGAAAACTTTGAATTGGTATATTATAGGATATTTAGAAACATAGTTTATTATCAAACGTACGTATAAACAGCATTTACTGTGAAATACTGTTAATAATTAAGAGACAAAATAACATCTTACACGATTCTTTTTTTTACATTAATCACAAAACCTCTTTCTTAATAGTGAAAGTAAGAAAACGATTTCACACATTGTCGATTGACTTCAACATTCTGTCTTGTTTCTGATGACTGTTGCTTAGTCATAAACAAATACTCAAAATTCAAAATGTCTGAAGTTTTAAAGGATTTGGGAAATGTTTCGATCAAAATAAACCGTGTTTGATAAGAATTTCAAAGAAACGTTGTAAAACATAGATATAATATCTTAGCACCTCAAAATAGGCAATCCGAATTTCTCTCTTGGCTGGTGCAGCAGTTCTAGAACAAAATTTAATATTCTAATCTAGTCATCAGTTCACCTTGTACATTGCGGATGTGAAAATAATTACCCCACTAACCTGCTACTGGAATGACAAACATTTATTGAAACTCTCGAGTTGGAATTAAGATATCCTTTTAGAAATATTATTCTCTTTCCATCCTTAATTGTGAAATTCTGAATCATAATTCTCATGAATACCAGTTGCATACCTGAATATGTTTTTGTTATGCATAACAAGCGAAAGAGATGGATTATTCGCTTTTCACTAGTAGGTAGGTACATTAGTAAGAGCGACTTCAAGAATTTCATTGTGAAAAACTCCGATGTCCTACTTTCGTCTCTTCCTTTTGCCTAATGCAGAAGGAAAATTACTTTAGACGCCCATTGTTACTTGTTTTGCATGGAAAAACCTTTTTGTTTTTGATTACGGATTTGATTTTATCTCTATAGAATGAGTTCTGAAACCATTGATTTAATATTCCAAAAAAATGATACTGCTGAAAACAATGTGAAGCGAACGTTTAAATAATCTTACTCAATCAAGAAGTTCTTGATTCCGATTCTATCTTATTTAAATAACTAGAATTGGGAAGTTAATGTGAAAATAAAAGATATTTGAAATATTAAAATTCAGAATAATATTTGAATAGTAATTAGCTTTTCCAAAGAATGACAATTCTTCAAAAAATTGATTTTTTTTTAAATTATGAGTGCATGGTGAAACGAAAAATTATAAACTATTTTTTAAGAAAAAATGCGAGGGAATGATTTTCTGGTTTGTATTTGGGGCTAAATATTTCGGATATTGAATGGTAAATTAAATCACTTCAACAATACTTCATTAAATTATATTTTATTATATTCTGAACAAGAAGCGGGAAACAGAATATCATCAGCGACAAGTTTCTCGATTTTAACTGAATTATGTGTGCAGTATCAGAAAGTTTGACTTCAATTTATAAGGGAGTATTATTATTAATATCTCGAAAAGGTATTATTGTTTCCACTTTGTCGTAAAACCCTGTCCATTATAAAACAGACATTGTCAGGCGAAGGTGCATATAAGATCATTCATTTGGCTTCCATGTTATAAAAGTCCATAGCTCGGTATACAATTAATTATTTAAAAAGTATTTCATAAATAAAATATGCCTCTAATACTCTATAACTAGTCGATTGCAGAATCTTTAATTCGTCTTTTGCTGCTTCTGAATATTGTAGATGATTGTAAAAAGATTCTGCAAAAATGCGTATATTTCTTTTTTTTATTCCTTGCAGGAGTGTTGTAATTGTAAAAATTCGGATACCTTGTTTTAAAGAAAATATTCACTTTGATCATTCCCGAATCCATTTGGTTGACATTTTTGTGGATGCCTGTACGTACGGACAGAATAAAGAACATTCTTTTTTTTTTTTTTTTTCAAAACAGATTATAAAATTAATTTGAAATAGATTTAAAAGGAAATTTTTCGTCACATCTATACATACCGTTTCGTCACGTATGTACAGACGTATGTACCTATGTACTCTTAGACGAAGTTTTATTTTTCTGTTAAATTGAATATTAATGATGAATTTAATGTTTACGGAATCAAACAATTTAAGAATATCTGTGAAACTTTTATCTATGAAACAACTCCAGTGAATGCTCTTTTGATAAACACTGAAACTTTTTCAGTGCAAAGTGCTATTTTTTTGTTTAGAAAATTTTCGTAGTGTGCTATAACTGAAACTAATCTACGGCCTTTATTTTTAAAACCTATAAGTATATATTAATCTGTCTATATTTTCAAACTCTATTTCATAATCATTTTAAATCTGTAAGCATTTATAAATCTATTTCTATCTTTCTATCTGTCTTTTTAATCTATAAAATCATTTTAAATCTATTGCATTTATATACCTTACACGAGATAATTCTTCACTTTCTCAAAAGTTACTGTTTTTGAATTATAGGTGGAATAAATGAGCATGCATAAATCAATCAATATTTGAATTTATACATAAGCGAAGCATATACGCACATATATATATTGTTCGGAATTTAGCACATAGATAAATAATATATAATTTTAGTGAAATTTCTGCCTTTTATTTAATAATGTGGTATGAAAGTCTAAAAGAGCGAAACTTGCCTGAAAAACAAGAATACAGGAGCAAGTCTATTTAACGTTGAGCAAATGTCTATCTACCTATTTTATCAAAATATAGATCTATCTATTTTTATCAAAGTTTATTTTGTTATTGTACTATATTTTATTACTTGTGTATATATAAATCAGTTTCTAAAGTCCATCTTACATTGCTTTAAAATAAGGAATATGGATCGTTTTATAATGAGTAAATAATTTTTAATAGAATTTCATGGATATGCAAAAGAAAGCTTTTTTTGGGTTTTGTATTGAATATAAAAGTTTTATCAAAAGTATTCAAGGGCAGAAGTAAAATTCACATAATGATATTCAAACAAAAATTTCAAGAGCCTTGAAATTTTCCAATTATTTCTTGGAAAATGTAGGACGATTTAGCTTAAATATGTATTTTATATTTTATGTAATATTATATTTTGTATCACTTCTAAATTATATTTTTATGTGTCGTTTTGTATGTTTAATACAGAGACTGTTCGCACACTTTTTAGACAATTTCGAATTACTATTAAAAAAAATTGTCTGCTTGAAACATTTTTCTTAACTGCGGCTATGTTTTTTCAAAGTGTAAATTATCATCTGCTACTTGGCAACTTGTTTTCATCCAAGATGGCACTTTAAAAGAAGCAATGGACTGAAGACTATGTTTTTGCTTTTTCCAAAGAAAATTATTCATATTTAGTTATTGAAATATGCTGTGAAAGCCATAGTTTTTCGGTACGTAAAGCAACGATAAATAATAATGTCAATAAGAAAGGGAAAAACGTCAGAGTTTGACTTCAAGGAGAAAAAATTATTCGAAATACATATCTAATGAAAAACGGAATGTTTCGAATGTTGTAAAGGTAGGAACTTTAATGTCAAAAGAGTATCCACCAAATCAAAAGGCAGTTGCAAAATCATTAAAGTGTTAAATGTCAACTGTAAGCAAAGTAATTAATGTGGATTTGAATTTTAAAAGGCTGTAAAAACTTAATGTACATCGTCTTTCTCCACGACATATCGCCGAAAGTAGTACGTGCTGTAGATTTCTCTATGAGAAACAATTATTCAAACAAAAATGGAAAAATATTGTCACATTAGATGAACCTTTGGCGTATTTAAATGACTGCATTAAAAAAGATCCGTTTATTATCATCAAAGTGAAGAAAAAAATCTTAGAGCATGGTTCAAAGAATCTAAAGAAAGTTTTACAAAGGGATTTATGGTTGTTGTTGGTTTTTGATATAACGACAAATAAAAATTAAAGATAGTGCAAAAAACCGTTAAGGTTAACTCCACATATTATCAGCAACATATTTTATACCCAATTTTCAAATATGAAGTGCCGTCAATCAGTAGAACTGCATCAAGACAAAGCAAACAGCCACAAGTCAAAATCCACTGTTAAGTTCCTGGAAAAAATGGAACAAGAAACAGGTATCAAAACCATACTCTTCACTCATATCTCCACTAAATCTTCTGATATATCTGCCACAAATTTTTGCGCTTTTGAAATTTTATAAAGGGAATTGACCAAACGTCGGCCAACAACCTATCTTGGACTTTGGAAAGTTTTTCAATAGGAAGGAGAAAAAATACCTCTTTTAATACCGAAAATGGCTTTATTATATTAAAAATTACAGTGTAGAAAAATAGTGAAGAACAAGGATTATCAAGCAGACCATTTAAAATACAAAAATGTTTGGTAAAATATTTCAGTAAATACAATGGAATTCGTTTAAAAAATCTGCGAACAGCCTCTGTATATGAGAAAGTTGCTGAATGAAATGAGCTGCCATAGTAAAACATAAAGGCTATGTCTTTGAAGAAAATCAATTTATTTCTTATTTTGGTCATTCAGTTCTATTTGTTACGCAGAATGTTTGTTTCATTTTCTAATGCTTTAATATCTTTCCTTAATTTTTTTTCTATCGCCAAGATTTTTTTCTCTTTGAAGGAGGGGGTATATATACATTTTACAAAAATATGAAAGCAACTACTGCCTTTAATTTTCCAATAGCTCCTCTATTCCTAGTTTTAATTTAGGTACATTCCCTTTCCATCCTTTACATAACGATGATGATGTAACTAATTCTAGCTTAAAACTCAGAATTTCCAAAACCGAAGCTTTTCTCTTAAACTAAGCTTCCATACTAGATAACTACGCATGCGTTGTGTACTCTACTTCTTTGCTTGCTTCGTGCTTCCCTCCCCTTCTATCACCCATTGAATGTCCTAAGATGTAAATCTGAAAGAATGTTATGAAGATTATGTGCATATTACGCCCATGATGATGTGCGAATAAGAATATGTGTCTCAATAAAATAGAATAGAAATAATACAAAACCATAAATATTTCTCACAATTTTTAACACTTTAAAACAAACGTTAACTCTGAAACTGAGTGCAAAATATGGAACGACAGAAACCACGCAGGCTAATATTTCTCAGGTCGTACCACCGCTTAAGTGGTACATTTTGAATGAAATATCATGCCAACTTTCGGCAAAAGCAGTTACCCCATAGTCAACCATATTGTTTCACATCCTGTTCGCCTCTCTGAAATACTTGTGAGGAAGACCGGGAGGAGAATACGATTCAGTGCCTAAAACGCAAAGGATGAGTACACGACTTAATGAGTTGACAAGAAAATGAAAAAAATATCTTTATAATCATTGCTGTAATTTATTGTATAAATGAATTAGTTGAGAAAAATGAAGTTTTAATACAATTGTCCAATTTTAATCCTAGTTCGACTCATTAAGTTCGTATTAATAGATTTTATCTAAAACATAGACTGTATAGAATTTTATTGTAATATATATCAGCAGCGATAACACAAGATATAATTACCACACATACTTTTTATTTTTTCCTAGATCCTACCGCCTATTTTTTCTTAGAGTGCACGGCTTACTCAAACTTATCCTATGTAACTTAAAATATTCAGCTTTTTAAATGAAACGTTATCTTAGAATTATCGTTTATAAATATGGAATAACAGAAACCATAAGTGTGTCTCACAGTTTTCCACTTTTTATACCAAGCGTTAAGCCAAAAACTTCATGTAACTATGTAGAAATAATACAGCCATAAATTTATTTCACAATTTTTAACTTCTTAAACATACATTAGATTAGAAACCTCGAGTAAAAATGTGGAAATAATAAAAACCATAAATATATCTCACAGTTTTTAACTGGTTTAACCAAACGTTAGCTTAAAAATATCATGCATATTGTTTAGATGCTTTTAAACATTCCCATCGGTAAGCCTTGTCTGCATATCAGACTGCAAAGACAACAATGAACTCTTACGTCAACAATAAATGACATAAATCTTCTTAAGCCTTGCTGTGACATTTGTAGCAAGAGGAAAAGCCGCCCTACTGTCTTGTCCATTATAGACTTTTAAGCAAATTTCTGAGAGTTATTAAGCGTAACTGAAAACTTTAAATAACAGGTATTTATTGCTCAAGGAAAAAACAAGTTGGAAATAAGGATATATTATCAGGAAAACTTAAGAAATAAAATGCATTGTTCGACGCCTTTTTCAAATCGTTTTCAAATATTGCCTTAAAAAAGTAATATAACTAGCACTTAATGTTTTATCCTCACGTAAACCTTAGAGATGAGACATGTGAATCCTCGAATCCTAGGAATTTTGAAAAGGATTCGAGATTCGAAAAATCGAATCTTAGAAACGTTTTTTTATGATTCGATTCTTTCGATTCTTAACTTAAAAAAATCTGACGTAGTCACTATACAACTTTCTTGTATGGCTACTCATTTATACACACATTTTGCTGCATTTTTATTTAAACTTATTTTCTGGAATTTCCTTAGAGATATATTTCTCATTCAATGAATTCAGTTCTCACTTCGAGGGCAAGTCAAAAATACACAAAAATTCAAAATATATATTCAAACCAAACATCGTTGAAAATATGTATTTTACAATGCAACATCATTCAAAACATGCATTTTACATTAAAAACTGTAAAATACAGAAGAAACACTTAAAAAACAATTTGTATGACTGAAATTAAGAGTTTGTGAACAAAAACAAAGAATTCGGCCAGCGGACAAGAAGACAAAATTTTCGGTGCACAACACTGAAAGTTCAGCTTCTTGCCACTGACCAAACAGACACTGAAGTTGGTGCAAAAAACTGACTTAATTCACTGTGCTACAAAGAGTTTCAAATGTAAACAAATGACGGCCTCTTTAGGCCTAGCATCTGTTAAACTTTTAAATTCTTAACAGTTCTACAGTTATTACATGCAGATTAACTATATATATATATATGCATTTGGTGCCGCCGATTGCAATAAAAAAAGGAGGTACATAACTATATGTTCTAGGAGCCCACATACAAATTTTCAACATTCTACAGCTAATCGTTTTTGACTTATGCCCGATACATGCATACATTCGTACGTAGAGATGTCAAGAAAAAAAAATCCCTCTGGATCTATTTTGCAGTCCGTTTTGGAAAAAATAATCCGTTATTCTGTTCGTGCGCTATAGATGTCAGTTAAAAAAATTGTTTGAATGAATTCGAGAGCGGTCAAACTGGATATTTTCATTGAAATATGACACTCGAATTATTTCACAATTACAACACTTCCTTTACTTCGCACAAGGAATTAAATTTTTAATTAAAGATAATTAAATTTTTAATTAATTAAAGTTTTAATTAAAGCTTTCGAAAGATAAGTTGCCATTTTAGTGGACTTCAGTCAGTAATATCATTTTCTGGCATTCTGAGAGCCCTGAATTTTTTAGTAAGAATTAAATGTTCCATGTTTAGTGTTTATCTGTTTCTGCGATAACTCTGATATCTATAATCAGAGTAGAATTGATTTTCTGAAGAGAATCGAGTTAGAACCTTCCAAAAAGTCTGGACCATGTAAAGGAATACGAAGGGGTAACATTTTTGCTGCTCCTTCGCAAAATGCAGCTATCGTCAAGTTATTGATTGCTTAGGAACATATCATGTTTACTAATCACTCCCATTATTCGCCAGATTTATCAGTTTTTAAATAACTTTTCGTTCCTTAAAAAGAAATATTTAAAGGTACCGTAGTACCATTCCAGGAATTCGAAAAATCAAGAAAAGAATGAAAACCATTCAAACAGGTAGTTTCTGCGACAGCTTTGAGAAGCACGAAAACTTTCTCATAATTTCAGAAGAGAGAGTCAGCCTTAAAAAAATTAAATGTCGGAAAATAAATAAATGTATTAACAAAAAAAATTGATAAAGTGATGTTTTTAATAAATACTCTTTTGAATAAAAATTAGCTTGCTTTGCTTCATTTTATTTCTTTATTTCGAAATCAATCTGAAAATTTCGTAGAGACACAATATATCTAAACATTTTTTATTTGAATTTTATAACTGCAAAGCAACTGTTCATATTTAATTTTTAACATTAAGATTTTTCAGCTGTGTTCTAGTTTAAAATTACAAGTGTTCATTAAATTTGAAGGAAATATTTCAGGTTTTGCTAGTTTATAAGTCAGTGTATTGTATCTGAATAGATATTCAAATTTAACAACTGTATTTTGAAATGCAAGTCATTACAAACCAAACCATAAAAGATTCATTAAAGGTTAGCATTTATTTGTTTAATATCAAACTTGGATCTTTGTTTTGATTCATAAGGGTTTACAATTCTAAATAAGACAATATTTATATAGATATGCAGTCTTGTATATTGCTAACATAATGGTTTACAATTCTAACATTATTAATTACAGTATG
>KK122415.1:173093-193695 GCA_000611955.2 Stegodyphus mimosarum
AGGCGTTTTAAAAAAGTCCAAAATCGAAAAAGATAGAAAAAGCATTGAGATTTTTAAAAGATGACGAAGGTTTGTTAAAGTTCTTATAATAAACAAAGTTCTAATTATGAAACACTTGTCAATGCAACTACTTCGCAAATAAAAGGAAATTTTATATATATATTATTAGAAAAGGTTTTTCGTATATCATCTCCGAGGAACAAAAATTTAATTGAAACGATGAATTATGGGAAATGGAAAAATTTGCTTATCATAAATTATTATGAATTATAGGTTTATATATATATGTATTTATTTTTTAGAATTTAATTATAATGTCCTAGGAACAGTATTTCAATATATTGAACTTAAATGAAGTAAACTAAATTTGTATGCAATTAAAACTAATTAAGTTAATTAATTAAGTTCTGTAAAAAATAAATGTCAAATTAGGCTAATAAATAAAAACCATTAAAAATGTTATTAAAGTTTACCTGAACGTACGTAGGATACATTATAAAATTATACAAATGAAAGAAGTTCTAGTTTTTTAAGAATATATATACACACAATCTATACATTATAAGGTATTTCTCCGCTTTCCTAGCATGCCTTCAGGGTGTAATGGTCAGCACACTCGGGGCGTATTGGAGAGGTCCGAGGTTCGAGTCCCGGAGAGGACATTGCTCATTTTTCATGGCTCCTGCTTCAAAAAAAAATCCTAATGAATCTACAGTGGCATCCGAATGAAAAAAAAGGTGGTGGATGATGATTTTCCACTACCAGGATTTGGCGATTGAGGCCCCTAATCCCCAATCGCCCTTTAAAAAGGGGAGTATATAAGGTATTTCTCTCACTTTCTTAGCATGCCTTCATGGTGTAATGGTCAGCACACTCGGCGCGTGTCCAGGAGGTCCTGAGTTCAAGTTCCGGCGAGGAC
This sequence comes from Stegodyphus mimosarum, assembly GCA_000611955.2. Taxonomy (NCBI): domain Eukaryota; kingdom Metazoa; phylum Arthropoda; class Arachnida; order Araneae; family Eresidae; genus Stegodyphus; species Stegodyphus mimosarum. The sequence goes on from KK122415.1 coordinate 174,013, forward strand.
ACTGCTCATTTTTCATGATTCCTGCTTCCAAATAGCCTAGTAGCTCTGCGACATATGTAAATGTTTCTGCTTGAGTAGTTACTTGAGCAGTTTAAAACTTCTATTGTGAGTTCTATGCTGTTCGAAAATTTTCAGCTGAACTCATTTGAAATGACTTCAGAAGATCTCATTTTAGATATTAAAAACAGTTTTTAGTGTACATAAATTAAAGAAGTTTTTTTTTATTGTTCATAAAATAAAAAAATTTTTTTTTTTTTTTTTTTTTTTTTTACCTTACCAGTACAAACCTCATGTTAGCTGCGGTATAAGATTTTCATTGTACTATGCCCGTGGATCTAATAGTTTTGAGCTAGTTAGCAGGTAGCTGTGCAAATTAATCGAAAATGGTGATTCGGGTTAACAACTAACCAAAATTATTGCAAAATTTGTGTATTGGAAGCTTGACAACTTAAGAGAAATATTTTTGATTTCCTTGCAGCGGATTGAAAATTGTTAAAACACTCTAAAAAGAAAACTAAGCAGTAGTTTTACATTAGTGATAAATCATTCTAGTTTATGGTATAAAAAACAAGTCAGTGACAAATTATGATAGCTTATGTCATGAAAAACAAATCAATATAAATTATGTTTTGACTGTTTTTTGAAGTATATTGCACAAAAGCAAGACGTAAAACTTTTTAATTGCTGTCTGAACACATGTTCTGAATTTCAGAAGTACGTGATTTCTTTTTTCAAGCACTTTTCTGGATTTTCGAATACATAAAAGAGTAATTACAGACTAGAAGTTTGCTTGTATATTGAAAAAGTGTCTTTTCTTTTCAAGAAGTTTTGAGAAATGGCTTCATAACTAAAAACTTACGGAAGCCATAAACATATAATTTAATTCTACGATTGTGATAATACATTCTAAACACTGACATGATCTAGTATACTTTATAGTTTCAAAGCTGAAGTTTTCAGTCATTAAAAAATAATTTAAAAGAGCTTTATTTTATTTTACTCACTTCTTTTTTTTTAGGCCTGGTCTAATTACTCATTCAGAAGCTAGGATTTTTTTTCTTTTCTATTATAACATGTTCAAACACTCATGTCAAATAAGTGCGTGCGTCTAATGAATTTCCTATGCAAATGTACAACATTAAAAACTGGTGAGATTGAATTTATCATAGCTGTGTGTTAAGCATCCCAAATGCATATTTGACTGATTAGTTTTGAATCGTATTTTGCATTTATTAAATAAAATAGATATATGTTGTAAGAAAAGTACAAAGAACAAGTTTTAAAGCAGCAATATGCTTCCGAAAATCGAGTGGCTTTCGTGTTTGCACATACTTTAATTGTAGTTATTTTTCGAGCTAAAAGTCAAGATTATTACCCCAAAAGAGCTATTAGCCTCAAAATGAGGTTTCGCGTCGTTATTTCACTTTTCATTCGAATCTATGGCCATTGAGCAAAATGTAAGATATTTATCTTTCAAACTGAATCTGTCTGTTGTGGATTAGCAAACTAAACTATTTGAAAGCAATGCATGCGATTCTTGAAAATATTCTTTTCTTACTTTTAAATCGGATTGATTTAAATAATAAAAATGCATTTAATTCATAATCTATCTCATAAAAAATATTCACTATTCCCACAGAATGATGGTATAAATTTTTTTAATATTTACTTCATATTTTGTAAAATTTTAATGAGTTTTTGATTAACAAACTCAAAGGTTTGAAAGCGTGCAGTGGCAACACTATACGGCATAAACCATTTTTATCTCCAGCGCGTGAGATTGTCTATCGGGGATTCTAAAGATATGCTACTTTTAAATATTTTGTGATTTTGCCGTTGAGCTGAATTTTATATGGCGTAAGTGTGAAGAAAGTGGTATTTAATAAAGTTAACACACAAAAAGATAATAACAAAAAGACAAAAAAAAAAGTTTTGTAAGCCGTCTTGCTAAGGAAACTGAACGTTGTTATAATGAACTGTGAAAAGATTGAATAAAAGAGAAAAATGTATGCCAACACTTAATACTGCATCGGAAATTCGAAACATATGTTGCTATGCTGCTTTTAAATTTTCTTTTTTGTATATTACTGTTGAATTGTACGAGGCGTAAGTACGAAGAAAGCGAGAATAATCAAGCTAATAGTTTTGCTTAATAATAAAGCTAAAAAGCCCCCCCCCCCCAAAAACCCCCCCCCCAAAATGGAGTAGTTAGCAGGAGTGAAGGCAGTAGCAGACTGGTGGACTGCTAGCTCAGCAAGAGCGTGAAAAACCTTAACAAATCCTTTTCGGTGATCGTTAAAATCAGAAGCCTTTAAACTTTTTTCGTTATTAATTTTTTTATTAATAATAAATCTTAGACAAACTTTTAGGTAGTAACTGTTATTATAGAATTTCTACTCTTACAGTCGTAACACTAATAAGCATTCTAGTCAGTTTATTTATAGATTTCACGGTTAACCACTAGATCTATTTGACAAACGTAATTTCAAGTGTTATGTATTATTAGTCCAAAGGGGCTTTGTCCCTGAAGGACTATTGTTTTCGCTTTGCGATTTTGCGTCGGAAACATTAAAATTCTGTATCACTTTTCAAACTGTTGCCACAAAATATTGCAGCCCTGTATTATCTTTAAAGAAATTAAATAATGAAGAATGTGCATAAATGTATGTATGTTTCTGGCATTGTGATAAAACGACGGTACCTAAAGCCATCGAATTTTGAATGCCGTAATCCTGCTGCGAATTAGGCATCTGGAAGCCTAAATTTGAAATTTGGAATTTGTTTTATTAACGATTTCATATTTTGTAAAACTGGAACGAATTTTTGATTAACAAACTCAAGGATTTCAAAGCGGGCAATGGCAACGTTGTACAGAAAAAAAACATTTTTATCTGCAGCGCGTGAGACTGTGTGTAGGAAATTCTAAAGATATGCTCAGTTTAAAATTATTTTGCGATATTGTTCTTTAACTGAATTTTATAGTTTAAATGCGAAGAACGTGATATTCAATAAATAAAAGTAACATACAAAATGTTTAAAGAACGCCCCTTTGGACGTAATTTAAAATCTGAAACCTTTCAGATTTTCTTTTTCTTTTTAAATATAATAAAATGTACATTAAAACTTTTTTAATTACGCAGTTGTAGTTAGACGCACAAAAAATAAAAATAAAAAATTATCTATCATGACGTGCTTTTTTATAACTAACTAAGATAAAATCTTCGAGCTGTTATCTAGATGGATTTTAAACTATAATTGAGAAATCCGTTTAATTCAACCGAACGTAATGATTCTGATATTCAACATTTCTATGCTAATGCTTCCATTCTCTTTCGAAATTCTTATCAATATGTAATGCTCAACGATCTTATATAATAATAAATATTCTTATACAATTACTGAAGATGTACCTCTTAATTAAATGCGTGTAATTTAATTTATTTGGTATATGTGTCTTACATTACATTTTTTAATGTATGGGGAGCGCTGGTAATAAAAATAGAAAATCACTGCCGTTAAAAATAGCAAAATCATTCCTTCTAATCAGCAATGATGTATTTTTTCCAGTCTTCCGATGGCGTAAGAGAATATCCAGTTCATTTACATTTCTGTTTCACTTAGAAATGTGATTTCATCCATATTTAAAACAGAGAGGCTCTTAACAATAAATTCTGAATCCCTTAATACGAAAATTCATCATTATTAGCAATCGCGCAATATCTAAAAGGAATGGAACGAATTTTGTAAAATCGCCATTAGTTAATAATAAAAAAATCTTTATCGATTTCTGAAAAATCGTTGTGGAATACTGTATGATAAAAATTATAAGCAAATCAGCTAGAAAGATTTCGAGGAAATTGGAGATGGTGTCAAAAATTTATTTCCGGTTTTGACCCCAACAAACAAAGAATCTAAGTTAAATAAAACTATTTAAAATACTTATGTTCTTAAATATTAAACTTAAAGAATTTCTCTGAAAGGTAAAATTTTCTCTCATGATGTAGATTTTGAGCGACTATGCATCATTCATATACTGAAAAACTATGCGTAAAGTTTTCTCTCAGTACCTATTGCTATCTTAAAAATTTGTTTAAATGGACGTAAAAATGTTCAAAAGGTATTTTTAACATTAAAAAGCTGAAATTTAAGTTAGGGTAGAAGCAAGAAGCTTTTAAGTTTGCACGTCTTTCTTAGGAAACATTTTTCAAAAGAAATAGATGAAACTTAACAAAAAGATTTATTTAATATTATAAAAACGCTGGTTAGTAGTTAGCTTTTATGTTAATTTTTCATATTATTTATTTTATGTTTAATTAGTATATTATGAAAAACCATTTGTTAGAAACATATTAAATAGCAAAGTAATTGATTATCTGATTGGAATTTCTTTTCTTGTGTTTCTTGTTCTTTCTGTAGTATAACGAATAAGAGTCCTTTTTGTTGGCTAAGAGCAAGTCTTCTTTTTTATCACACTATTATTTTATCACCTTGAACGCTCTGTCATTTACTTTGGAACTTAACTCATAAAGTAACTGGTTACCCCTCGAGTTGGCCTCTGGCCGGGGTGTTAGCTATACGGAGTTTATATACCAACTCCTCGGAAGATGCTAGGCTATGACAATGAAATGAGTTCTGTTGAATTGTGAGAAAATAACTTGGAAGCCCACCAGTGACCGAGCGGTAAAAGCTGCTGAACACTGGTAGTTCGATCCGGGGGTCGAGTCTCGGCGAACGGGCTGGCTGCATGGGCGCTTTCTTGTTTTTTCCCATGAATAACGTGGATACGGGCCAGTTCGCCTCAGCAAATCCTTCATGGAACATCCCTTTCTTGCCATGTAGTGCCTGACGGCAAAGGACATAATAAATGAACAACTTGAAAACTAGCTAATGATGACAAAACTCTTTGATTTACACACCCCAACCAGGATACTGTTTAGCGACGCTGACTGCCGTACCGAAGAGCTCGGGTTCGAATCCTGAAGAAGTCATGGATGTTTGTAAATGTATAATGCCTGTGCGGCATGGTGGCGCTTTAAATATGCGGCGAGTAGATAGTCTTCTCGAAAGGTTGTGGCCAGGGGAACAGAGGTGGAAGACCTTCGGACCCTTCCCCCTCCTGGGGTGCTCTACTTCGAAATTGGGGGGAGGAACTGACTCCAAGTCGCATTGTCATCTGTATGCTGCTCAAGGTTATTGCCAACGACAAATGAAATCCTGCACTCCTCCCTACGAATTTCGTGAGCCTGTTCTGATGTTACTGTCAGGCAAGTGAGATAAGGAGATAAGGCACAACAACAACAACAACCATACTTTGATTTCCGGAAGACATAAGCGCAGGCATCGCTTGGAGCAATCAGGATGAGACAAAATTGTAACAGTTTTGTATGTACAAGTTTGCAGTTATTAATGTAAGAGGGCATATTATCTAAACTTATGAGCAGCTGATAAACAAATAATCAAATTGAAAGTATACATACAGAACTACGTATAAAGTTGAGTATGTGTAACAGTGTTGAATTCAAAGGGGAAGTGGGCCGCTGTACTTCTATTGCTGTGGGAAACGTACGTTGTGGATGTGTTTAAGGCAGGTTGTATATGGCTTGACGTGAATGAGTAGGCACTGGCACAACAATATGTAATGAGAACCATCGTAATGGAGCTGAATACGAGGAATTAAATGAATTTATATATTTTAATAATCTTATGCACTAATGCAGAGTAAAGTTGAGAACATCTTTCAAAAGGAAGCCATACATACAAATTAAAGAACTAATTCTGTTAGTTTCATGTAAGCATCAAAATTGTTAAAATCAATAAATTGAAATACCGATTCTTTGAAACTAAAGCTTATCTGCAAGATATAATTCTTGAAATCTAGTTTGATTACTTTCCGCAGATTTTATCCTTTATCAGAGAGATAGTCTAGCAACTCTTATATAGCTATGAAATTTAAATAAAAATTTCCCGAGACTCTGTATTCGCTACATAACACTGGCCTATAAAGTAAGCATATCAATTAAGTAAATCGAGCTTTTATTTTAAACGAAACCTGAATGAGTTAAAGATTTTTCAGTGGGTTTTAACCTGTTAAAAAACACTAGGAAATTTATTAAATATTTTGAACTTAAAAGGAGGAATGGTATAAAAAGATATCAAGCCTAAAACACGCAAATAAAAAAAAATTTAATAAAAAAAAAACTAGCAGGCATATTTCAAGTTAAAACTTAAAATGGTTACACTTAACTTCCGATAAAGACCCTAACATAAAGGATCGATCTTAAGATTATGTTTGAGTTTTAAAAAAACAAATGATCCAAGTAATTCTGATGAATTTAAGTATGATACCTGCGACAAAATATTTTCTAAAAGGACTAAAAGTTATTATTTTTCTCCAGAAATTTTATACAGTTGTTCCTTTCAACACAGTGTCATAAATCGTTTTATAAAATTGAGCAGTCGCGCTTATCTATCGAATCTCTATTTTATTATGCCACCACCAGCATGCGTGGTGGTTCTGCAAACAAACCGACGAATCGATTTCCAGGTGCGCGTTCAGATATCGTGACGAAAAACAATTACGAAAAAGAAACTGCGCATTTAATGGAAAAGCTAATTTTTGCAGAAGAAAATCTCTTCAATTAAATCTGCGTTTTCCGATAAACCAAACAGTGATATCTATATTAGCTATAATTTAAGTCGCCCGGGTATTTAAAACAAACAAAATTTCCTCAGTCCTGCTGTAGCAAAAGATCATATTTAATTCCTGTCATTTTCTTTCCTCTAAAAAGTACAAAACAAATACACGGATCATTTATGATAGAAAGCTGCAGGAAAGTTTATATTAAGTAATTACTTCTAATTTGCCTTTTGTTTTTATTTGTAAGTTTTTTCACTCCTAACGTAAGGACTTAACAATAGAGGGTTTTTTTTTTCCCAGCTCAAAACTTAATAGGGAAATCATTTTGACATTTTGTGCACAAGTGCGTAGATTGGCACATTGGTAAAAACCTAGTTGCTCGCGTATTCTAGAAGAATAAGTATAGTAGTAATAAATGCAGTGTCTCATAAAAGTGATGGGACACTTGTGCTTTACAAAAGGAAACCGTAATAAAATTAATTAAAAAAGGCCTGTAAAAATTTTTGTGGGTGTGCTTCATACTTAAATTTAGTAACAATTATTACATAACATACATTTTCTCAAAATATTAAAACATCAATTTAATAAAAATACAATTGTTTAGAACGGAGCAAAAAATGGCTCACATAAGTGATGGGACACCATTAGACTATGCAACAGAAATCGTCTAAAAATATTTTTTGAGGTTTTATTTTTACTCAAAAGCAATTAGCAATAATTTATAAAATCGTCTACATTATTTCTTTCCAGTTTGTTTTGGAATTTTTGTGTTTTTTAGCTCTGTGCAGCCATGAACGCTAAACGAAAAGAAACTTTGCCTGAAATTCGAAAATTAGTTATTAATTTGCATATTGAACGTGGAAAATCTATTACAGAAACTGCTGAAATAGTTAACTTGAGTCATTCAACAGTTTTCAATATCATTAAACGATATAAAAAGAATCATATGATTCAGGATAAAAGAAGACCTGGCCGACCATCAAAGCTATCCAGTGGAATAAAGCGAATTATCGTTCGAAATATTAAAAAATCCAAGAATGAGTGCTCCTAAAGTTTTTGCTGATTCACAAGCATTATATTGAGTAATTTTTAATTCTGAGACTATAGAGCAGCCAAGGAAAAATTCTTCGTAAGTGAAAAGAATATAAAACTCAGACTGGCTTTCGCAATTTTGATTACTGAAATGAAGTTATATTTGCTGATGAGAGTAAATTGAATATATTTGGTTCTGACGGTAGAATCTTGGTGTGGAGAAAACCCAGGGAAAAATTTCGCAAACAGAACTTGGTGCCAGCAGTAAAACATGGTGGAGGAGGAATTATGGTATGGGGGTGTATGTCGTCCGCTGGAGTTGGTAATCTTGTTTTTATTGACAGTATAATGGATCAGTACAAGTATATTGGCATATTAAATCAAAATTTGAAATCTTCAGCACGAAAATTGAACCTTCATAACGATTTTAAATTCTACCAGGACAATGACCCCAAGCACACTGCTTTGAACGTTAGACTCTGGCTGCTGTATAACTGTCCTGAAATAATAAAAACACCACCACAATCTCCAGACTTAAATCCCATAGAGAATATTTGGCAAGAATTGGAATCAAGAATTCGCAAACACACCATTTCTTCAAAACAACAATTAAAATCGGTGCTTCAAGAAGAATGGGGTAAAATCACTCCAGAAATCACAAAAAAATTATTCGAATCCATCCCAAGAAGATTAAATCATGTTTTAAAAGTAAAAGGAAATCCAATAAAATATTAAAACCTTTTAAAAAGTAAAATTTTTGGATAAATATTTGGTGGAAAAGTAAGTGTCCCATCACTTATGTGAGCCATTTTTTGCTCCGTTCTAAACAATTGTATTTTTATTAAATTAATATTTTAATATTTTGAGAAAATGTATGTTATGTAATAATTGTTACTAAATTTAAGTATGAAACACACCGACAAAAAATTTTTACATTTTTTTAAATTTATTTTACCACAGTTTCCTTTTGTAAAGCACAAGTATCCCATCACTTTTGTGAGACACTGCATGTATATACAGTCAACACTCCTATAACGCGATACTCTCAGAACGCGGTTTCTATATAACGCGGAGCTAAAATTGCGACAGCCCTCCTATAACGCGGTACACCGCGCTGTAAGAGTACCAAACCAAAATTTTGTCTGCACCGTCCATTCGTTTAGCTTTTTGCTGCTTAATTTATAGTTTATAATTGGACAACATTACACAATACTGTAAGCAATATTCTTCATTTGTTCTAATATAATAATAATAAAGTAATTATTAATCCTAGATTTGCATTGTAACGTATTTGCGTTGCTACGCTACCAACATAATTCTACTATGAAATGTAAATTACCGCAGACGATTATCCGCAAAGAATATCCGCAGACGATGGGCGCGCTTAAAAATGTTTTTTCAGTTATTCTGTAAGTTTTGAATAATAAAGTGTTGTTGTTTGTTCAAAAATGGCGAGTGTTCTTTAAAAAATTCATTACAGCATCATGTCAAACACAAAAGAAACAAGGAAAAAATTAAAAAGAAAGTTTATATCGCTTGAAGATAAAATCTAAATTTTAAATCGTTTAGGAGGCGGGGAAAAAATATCATCTGTTGCAAAATCAACAAATTTGAATTAATCTACAATTCGAACTTTAAAGAAAAATGCAGATAATATAAGGAAAACTGTGGCAGATGGTTGTCCGTTAAATAATTTATAATTTATCTTGTCTTTTGTATTTATTGGTAATTATTGTATTTATTTTGTATTTAAAGGTTAGCAAGGAACTTCTCAGTGTGAGAGAGCTTTTAGTCTCAGATCGCTTCGGCTCTGTTCGACGTCCACCTGACTAGCTAGTATTTAAGTACTAAGCCTTAGCGCTGTTATTCTAATACTTATTGAAGTAATCTAAGTGCGTTAGTATTAGCTAAATTTTGCTACGCACCATTGATAGTTTAGAATAGAGGCCAATCTCGCGTTTAAAGCTCTGAGAGCAACGACTACTTAATTTGTCTACTCAACTTTATTTTAAATTATTTTTTTGTTCAGTTTAGACCCAAGTGCGGTCAGTATTTTCTGTTATCCCTTCCGAATTGGGAAGTGGCTGTAAAAAGTGGTTTAATAAAAGGGTAATTTTAAACCCTCCTTGCGTGCAGTTATTCTACCACTTAACCACAGTTATTCTACCACAGAACATAGCTGCATTCAGCTCCCTGTTCGAGATCAGGACTTTGACACAGTTACGACATGTTCGCCAAAGGTACGCATAGAACACTCAGTCCTGACAAGGCATCGAAAAGAATTGTTATTGGTAAAATCAAGAGTTTCTATTTTGATTGCTGGAAACAGAAATGAAACATTTTGGGAAAAAGTAAAGATTATTTGTTGAACTCCGAAGTTTCTAAAAATATGAGAATCATTTGTGAAATATGACAACGATATTTTGGTTGCAATGAAATAATTACTGGACACGAACGCTTCCCGGCATACCTGAAAAGATTTAATTTGCAAAATATTCTTTGAAGTTTTTGCACGACATTTCGTCGAAAACTGAATTATTGCGACATGTTAGGGAAAAACGTGATACCATAAAGGAATTCTATTGCCACAGGAAAGCGTTAAGATTTGCAAAGGATTTGATGAGCTTTATAAATGGTAACTGAACAATATTGGAAATTTTGGTTTGATGTTTTTAACTGCGTTTTTGCTTAAATCTGTGTTGGGTGTGCTGGGTTAACCATGAGACCGATGATCAACAGTTTTCGTTTTTTCTATCACTATATCCTTTCACTATGTATTTATATAAGAATTACGTTTTGAATTACGTTTCAATAAAGATAATTCCTTCAGCATCTTTTATGCCACCACACTAAATTTATGTCATTACAATCGTACTCGCAGCACCTTATAAATGTACAGAATAAAGATTGATTAAACATTTAGAGATTTAACATATCTCAAAGGTATATCTACAATTAGTATATTGGAACACATTCTTTTAAGAAAACATTCACAAAATGCTAAATGTTTCGAGCAAAACTCTGCCCTGGGAAAAAAAAGGTTTGGGGCTATTGTCAAAAACTGCGCTATAAAATAGAGATTTTTCGAATTCTCGTACACGTGCAATTAGAGGTAAGAAAATGTCTTTTAAAGTATATTCGAGTTACTGCCAGAGGATAATTTATAAGGTATTTCTCCCGCCTTCGTGGTGTAGTGGTCAACACGCTCGCTGCGTATTCGAGACGTCCGTGGTTCGAGTCCCGGGGAGGGCATTGCTCATTTTTCACACTCTCCTACTCCCAACCTAATGTCTGTAAATTAACAAAATGAAAATACTACGAAATAAAAAAGAAAATCTGAAAGGTTTCAGATTTAAAATTACGACCAAAGAGACTTTTTTTAATGTTTTGTGTGTTACCTTTATTTATTAAATATCATGTTCTTCGCATCTAAACCTATAAAATGCAGTTCAAGAGCAATATCTCAAAATAATTTTAAATTGAGCATATCTTTAGAATTTTCGATACACAGTCTCTCACACCCTAGAGATAAAAATGTTTTTTTTTTCTGTACTACGTTGCCATTACTCGCTTTGAAATCCTTGAGTTTGTTAATCAAAAATTCGTTAAAGTTTTACAAAGTATGAAATCGGTAATAAAACAAATTTCAAATTTGTGCTTCCAGATGCCCATATTCGCAGTAGGATTACGTCAATCAAAATTGGATGGCTCTAGGTACCGTTATTTTATACCAATGCGAGAAACATACGTACATTTATGCAGATTCTTCATTATTTAATATCTTTAAATACAGGGTGATAATATAGATTCTGTTTCAGGCGTGTTACAAATTATCAAAGAGAAGTTATTCATATCGCTTTTTGAGCATTATTTAAATAAACGTACTAATATTCTTGGAAGACTGGGTAAGTTCGAAAAGTCAAGGAAATAAATTTATCATCAAATTGACCGACCGGTTTTGTTGAGAACAGGGTGATAATATTTGGTGGCAGCAATATGAAAAGGGAAACGGACATTCAGAGTGGTTCAACGGAAAATCGCAAAACGAAAACAATAGTCCTTCAGGGACGAAGCCCCTTTGGACTAATAATGTGCTCAGAAGATAATAGAAGAAAATGTTCTTCCTTAGTTATAAGGAATTATCGAATTCCCGATGCATGCTATTGTAGCGTAAGCGGTTAGCACTTTAGGTAGCAGTTGGAAAATTGGCGATTTGAAACCATACGAAGGCAGACGTGGTTTTGCCCGCTTTCGGGTCCAAAAAACTTAAGCATTTAGAGTGACGACCCTGACCTAAAAATGTGGCGGAAAATAAATCGCTCCATTTACATTTGGTCGACTGAGTCTCGTGCTCTTCTCCCAATCCCCTTTAAGAACCCATATTCAAAACAGTTTGGAAGAACTACTCTTTAGCAGCAACAACATTTTTTCTGCTTTTCACACAGTATGAAACAGCCAATCACCAGGGATCGTTTGGGGGTTACCATATAAAGGGGAAATTAATTTTTTATAATAAATGATGATTGATGCTGATAATTGGTTGTTTGTTGAAAACGAACAACTTTTAATTTTTTTGCGAAAGAAAGGAAGAAATCGTGCTCGTGCGTCTTTCTTTCAGTGATAAAGCGGGTAGAAAAATCGTTTGAAACAGTTGTTCGTCTAAAATAAATGGACGTGTGATACTGGCCTTATGAATGCAATAATTCCTTCCTAAGATTGTTTACACATCAGTCTGGCATAGTTGGAAGACCCGTGCTTCAAAACTTCTGCATTCAAAGTACGGCAACTTGATTTTTCTAAAAATTATGGAAGAATTGGATTTCTTACTATCCAATGTTGTGGGTAACTTAATACGGTAATTTTTCTCAATCGTATTTACCGAGTCAGATTTAAAAATATTTCAAAATTTTTAACTCAAAGCTTTGGGATGATTCATTTTATTGATTTCTTGCAGAGAAGCAATTATTACAATGAAAGCAATTATTACAATGTCTGTTGATTTAGATCCTTAATATGCCATTGCAGCGGCTCTGAGAAACACAGTCTTTAGAATTTAGTGTTCTATATTTAGTGTTTATTTATGTTAACCTTCGAAATAAACTTCTCACATTTGTATTAGCTTATTTAAAAAGATCTGGCATAGTATCACATATTATATTGATATAATAAACCTTAAGCTTCAGGAATTTGAATTGTGTGATTTCATTTATTAGATTTCATTTACATCTTCTTAACAAATGTAGATATATTTTTAAAACTATATTCTTAAAATTATGTTTTATTAAATAAAGCACTGAAATTTTGCTTTAACTAGAAACTCTTAAAATCGAATAATTATTTTTTCTTTTGTACCTTTTTTCCTTACTATTATCCTTAGAATAAAAATTCGAATTTTATGTTTCGAACTAAAAAAATTTAAAAAGAAAGTTGAAAGACTTCAGATTTTAACGGTTGCCCAAAAGGGTTTGTTAAGGTTTTTTACGTTGTCCCTGAGCTCATAGTCTACCAGTCTGTTGTTAAACTCACTCCCTGCTATCCTTTTTTTCTTTCTTTCTTTTTCTATTTCTTTTCTTTTCTTTTTAGCTTTATTAAGTTATCGTTTCTTTTGCAGTTATGTCATATATAATTCAATAGCAAAATCACAAAAATTTTAAAAGCGATATAGCAGCGTATGTTTAGAATTTCGAATACAGTATTAGCTGTTGGCTTGCATTTTTCTGTTCTTTTCAGTTTTTTCTCATTCATCTTATCAGTGTTCAGTTTCCTTAGTAGGGTAATTTACGATTTTTTTTTGTCCTTTTACTATTAACATTTTGTATGTTAGACCTTTATTCATTAACTGCTTTATTCGCAAGTGCGTCACATAAAATTCGATTCAAGAGCAAAATCGCAAATATTTTAGAACAGCATATGTTTAGAATTCCGATATACACTCTCACGCCCTGAAGATAAAAATGTTTTCTTCCGTACAATGTTGCCACTAATCGCTTTCAAATCATCCAGTATGTTAATAAAAAGTTCTTTAAAGCTTTACGAAATATAAAATAAATAATAAAGCAAATTCGAAATTCAAAATTCGGGGTGCTCTTGTTCGGATGTGGAACTTATTCGGAATTTGATGGCTCTAGGTACCCTAGTTTTTTTCATAATGCGAGAAACATACGTACATTGATGCAGATTCTGGCTTGTTCAATTTCTTTAATAATAATACAGAGTTCTGATATTTGGTGGCAACAATTTGAAAAGTAATTCGCCGTTTGGAGTCTAGCATTCCCTTTTGGGTCGGAAAAAGGGAAAACAAAAGGATTTTTCACCTGTAATACGAATAGGTTATTTGTTTTTAATTTGTGAAATTTTAAGTTAATTGGGTATGGGTGCTCTTATAATATATTATTGCTGAAAGTCTTCTTGTTTAGAAGCTATGCAAGTAATTGAAGCTTTAAGAATTCAATACCTGTACGTAACTGTATGTCTACTTCTGTAGGTCTGCTCCAACAATATATTTTACTATCTAACAACATATATTTTAGTAAAACTGAACTGATACGAATCGTTATTGTTCCTTCTGCGTTCTACATACTCACGATCTAGTAAACAATTTTGAAAAGGAGTTTATCTTAATCTTCCGAGATAGAAACGTGATGCCCAAACCTCTTTTACTTTTTAAATTTTCCTTCATTATAACTTTAAAAACAGCAGTTCGATATTTCACGGTAAAGTAATGAGTTTATGAATATGCGCCTCCCTGATTCCTTTTTCGCACCGCTGAAGCCATCCCTGTCCGCTTCACCTTCAACGGCGAGAGTTCTCAGCGGGTGATTATCACCACCTCTTTTAATTTATCACCACTCGAGATCGCTAATTTGCTTATGACACTGATGAAAATACCGTTTAGAGCAGCTCACGCAAAACTCTATTCTCTCTCTCTACCTTTTAGCACAGCAAAACAAAACAGAAAGTTATTACATAATCAGGGACGTTGCATTTTCACGCGCACTTCTCTCACGTCAGATGATTTATGGCGGTTTGACGTCACGTGTTCACACTGCAGCCGTGCATGTAAGTTTTTGGACACACATGAGTGATACCTTGATATATGATGCTTCGGTTATACCGCACAGCGTCATATTTTAGAAGATAAAGCAATCAGTATTGTACTTTTTTTCACCCATCGCTCCCTCGTTAGACTTCTTTTGTAATGCATATTCGCTGTACTCCCAGACAAGTTTTCCTCGTGCTTATGCATATTTGTTGAATAAAATATGTCTCCGTGTTTCGTTATTCTGCTTAGCGGGCTGCTAAGTAACGGAAGAGTTTTGAGATTACGAATTTATGTTGCCTCTTTCTGTCTTGCTTCAGATTATGCAAACATACATGGTCTAGCTGATGGATTAAACCTCAACGCATAGGAATGGTCTTTTTTGGAGATTACTGGTAAAGCGTTCATTCATGTCAAAAGAAAAAGTATCTCTTTATTCGTTTAACCAGTATGTTAAACCCAACAGATAGCTTTAATTTTCAGTTTTTAACTGTTGTGCAGTTTCAGTTTTTGAAAACGTAGCATGTCTTAAATCAAAAGGCTTTTTAGTTTGTTTAAATCTTTAAAGTCACATGAGCCAACAATGCAAAGCTTGGGAGAGTAAAAAACTGGAGGGAGTACTTTTATTTTTATTGATGATCAACTGCAGCTTTTTTTAAATTAAAGTACTTTTGTTTCTTAAATAAACTTTGATAAACCTTCAGGTGAAATCGTTTTTAGAATTTTTCGATGTCAGGAAACTGAAGAAATCCGCAGTACCCTCGCCGGGTTTCGAATTCCGGACCTCCCGAATCCGCTCCGAGAGTGCTTCCAGTTACCCTATGAAGGCATGCGTAAAGGACAGAGAAAACACCTTATACTCTTCACTTTTAAAAGGCCACCGGAGATGATTGGAACTAGTCACTAAAATTCTGGTGGTGACGAATTATCGTTCACCATCTTCCAGTTCGGGCTCCACTGTAGGATTATTTTTAGAATTTTTCGAAGCAGATAATCGAAGAAATCTCAGGATTCGAACTCCGGACTTTCGAACTGACAGCCGAACGTGCTTTCCAATTATGCTACGAAGGCATGCAAAAAGGAGGAAGAAAATACCGTATGTCTTCTTAATTTGTATATATTTTGGGGTATTCTAGTCCAACTCCTAGTATGTACTTATGTACAGAAATCTGGTCTTGGACCCGATTAGTCAGAATATATAAACTAGCTAGACCCACTTATAAGTAAAGCTAAATAAACCTTCATAAAATTAAAGCTGAAAAAAAATCTCACAAAAATAATTATGATGAGCACCATATGTGGATCACTACATACTGTGCTTGAGTTACACTACGATTGTAAATTCTTGTTAATTGTAAAGGATAGCATCAGATTCGAAATCTCAATGTTAAAATTTTGAAAACATCTTATGAGCAATTTTTAAAACATTTTCTGCCACTCAAATTTAATTGTAATTTTTTTTATTTTTATTATTTTTTTTTCAGTTGTTGACCTTGTTCAGTTAAAATCTGTATAAGAATAAAATTTCATTAAAACTTTTTAATTTAAGCAGAATGCTTAATGGATTAATAATCTGCAAAATAATTGCTTTAACTTTTATTGCAAATTTGTTTTTTAAGATAAGTAAAAAATATCTAAATCGAATTTTGAAAAATCGCTTCGCTGCGTTACATTTTCATCGACAAACAGTGTGTGCAGTACAAATCTAAAACTGGATAGCTCATCAGGTTTGTTTGGCTTGCTTTAATTGATTACTGCAAAGCACTTGAAGGCTGTCTGTTTAAGGGGAGGGATACCTTCTTTGAGGACTTTCTAAGGGAACCTGGTTAATATACGCGTTACGAATGGAGTAAACCCGAAAATTTTCATGCATCAGCCCGTTCGTGGCATTCGAACCTCGGAGCAAACTGCCAGTATTCAGCAACTTTACCATTCAGCCGTCTGTAAGCGAATTTTCTGTCAGATAACAAAAAGCTGAGAAGCAATATTTTTGGTGTAGTTCTTATTTTTAAAATATATTTTATTCAGGTTACTTCATAAGCATGCATTTACATTTTTTTTTACTTCCCGCAGTCTATTACTGTGTTTCTACCATACTAAATAATGACACATTTTTAAACGAGTATTGTTAAGAACTCGAATGTATTAAACTGTCTAGCAGCATCATAGCCTAATATTCGTTCCTTTAACTTTCTTATAAAATCACCTTGAACAGTTTTGTGCATACAATATTTACAACGGAACATTTCTTCCATTATTTTTTCATAATTTTCTTATTTATCACTTAATCGAAACCTTCACTCATAGCCGTTCGTATTAAAAATAATTGTACTAAAACCATGCTATAGTTTACCATTTTATGATTATTTTGTAAGTTATTTCATCAGGTCTAAGAAGTAAAGCGAATATTATTATCATTTATTTGTTATATTTGCTCGTTATATAAAATACGGATTTAACTGGCCGTCAGATAATGGAATGGTCCGTTAAAGTAATGATAATAGTAGAGTTTACTAGTTAAAGTGTTATAACTGAGCAATGATATTGTACTGTAGAGACATTAGGTATTTTAAAAGCAGGAGAGATGAAAAATAAGCAATGCCCTCTCTGGAACTCGAACCACGGACCTCTCGAATACGCGTCGAGTGGGCTGACCACTACACCACGAAGGCATGCTAAGAAGGAAGGAGAAGTACCTTATAGTACTTTTTTTAGTATTCCTTACCAGAATACAAATGAGTATCCAGTATTTAAACTGAGTTTTTTGTATTTTAAAGACAGTGAGTATTTCTGACATCTCATGCTAGGTACAGGTGTTGATTTCTGCCAGCTTTGACAGTCATAATTATTCGGCCTCGCGTTCGATCGCAACCGACACTTAAATCCTGACGCTCTGGTAGAACAGTGAGCCAGCTTCTACTAATGTAATCAATTGTATAGTCGTTGAATACTGTTCTACATTTAACTTAAATTTGACTGTTCTAATATTTAGTTGTACCGCACGAGTTTTGGCTTGTATTGTAGCACAAGAAAGTGCCTTTGCGTTCTAAATTCTGTTTAAATTAAAAGGTTATTTTTAACCTTCTAACGACTTTGTCGTTGTTTCAGACGTAGCGATAATTCCCTTCAAGTCTATTGGGGTTGTTGGACTAATTAACTTTACCAGACGAAGTGAAACCCTATAATATAATCGGAAAAGTGATAATAATCTCTGATTATAATAGCTGAGATATTCGAAGAAGACAGCTCAATGATGCTCTTAAAATAAAAGAAATATCTATGAGTTAACCTTAACGGCGTAGGTAGGTTATACAGTAAAATACATATATTCTACATTACACTATGTTTTTTATTATTTTATTTTAAAAATAAGTCATATAAATAGAACCAACACAAATATATTCAATTCGATATAAGTCTTACGTAGTTCTATCTACGAGTGATAAAATTCTATATATATTTTCTAATAAATTTGTACACTATACGGATAAAACTATATGGATCTATATAGATTCCTACCACAAACTTCTATAAGCCACTAATTACAAGAAATTTTATGACGACATTTAAAAGTTTATAACTTACAAAAAGATATTCATTAATCTTTAAAAACTCGGAGAATTTTATATAGCTGTATACAAGAAAGCATCACAGAGAAATATATCACAGAAAAGCTAGAAAAACTGTCAAATGTCAATATTAAAAACTCATTTAATAAATGTCAGTATTTTAAAACGCTAAAATTTATCTGGTTGGAAAGAAAGTAATTTCCTTTTTCCGTGTGAAATAAAACTCATTTTTTACTATACAGTAGAACTTGCGTCAAAAATCTTCCATTCTGTTCGATGGTCATTTGCCATCTTTCAGGTAACTTCATTATTCCATTCTCATAGAACTTCAGCTCTTGATCAGCAAAAAGCTTAACCAAATGGTATTCGAGGTCATTGCTATTACTGAAATTTTGACCATCTGAGAAGTTTTGTAAACTTCGAAATAAAGGATAATCCGATAATGCAAGCTCTGGGTTAAACAATTATCGCACATAAAATTATTGTCACTCACATTATCATGCAATTATCACTCATATTGTCATAGTGGAATACGATTCCTTTGCCATTTGCCAATTCTGTCCTTTTCTGTTTAATAGATTCCTTCAATTCGATTAGTTATTGGTAGTAAACATCTGAGATGATCGTTTTGGTTGCTCGGAAGCAGCTCAAAATGCAAATCATCTTTGTAACTCAACTAAATTAACAGTATGATCTTTTTCTGTTATTTCTGTTAGCTTTCGATATGATTTGTGCGGATTCATCAAGCTTGGTCGTGGTCTTTTTCTATTAATTTTATTGTAGACCATCCATTTTTCAGCACCAGTGATAATTCGTTTCAAAAAAGGGGTCAACTGCTTTACGTTTGAAATACGTATCACAAATATTGATTCGTGGTGTTAAGTGAATTTCTTTCTATCATGCGGAACCTAAATATCGAACTTCTTAACGAGTCCAAGACATCTTATGTGATTTTAAATTGTTGTGTGAGATACATTTAACCTTTTTGCATTCTCTCGCACAATTATATGATGATTTGATTCAATTATAGCTTTCATTTTATCACATTCAACTTCAGAAGGTCGACCAGAACGTTGATCATTTTCAAGTGAAAAATCTTCAGAATAAAACTTTCTGAACCAATTCAGGCATATGAGTTATGTTAATCAATCAACACCATAAACTTCATATATCTCTTTCCGAGTCTCAGCCGCTTTCTTGCATTTATGATTCAAAAAAAGTAAAATATTCGAAAATGTTTACTTTGTACCCCATGCTAAAATTAACGTAAAAGTGTCAGCTTCCAAATTTCAAAAGGAAAAAAATTATAAGATTGACAGAAGAATATCTATTTGTGCAAATTGAAATTATTTTCTTGCCAACCCAATATTAAATAAGGTATTTTTGGGGTTTTTTTGTCTTTCCCT
>KK122415.1:193732-247339 GCA_000611955.2 Stegodyphus mimosarum
TTTCCCTAAACTATCATTAACATTCTTAGAAAAATGTCACAAGCGAAATATTTAAAATGATTTTAGTAACTATCTCAATATTTGTAATACAGTTTCGACTTGCTCTAAGAATTTTATAAAAATCTATGAACCTGCGAGAAGTTAAAAAAAGAAAGAAAGAAAAAAAGAAAAAAATTGTCCAGTAGCATGTAGATGTTATTTAACAATAATAATTTTCCCGTGGAAATTATTATAAGTAGTTTCGTAACGTTGAATCTATATATATATAAAGAAGAAAGTCTGTGTGTTTGTTCTCTAATAACTCAGTCACTACTAGAGCTATCGTCGCCAACCTTTATACAAGTCTTTTCTGGGTCCTGTAAAAGTTAAACATCCACTTTTGTCCAAGAATAAAGTAGCTGAAATCAGAGATATTAATTAAAAACTCGGAAAAATGTTAATTTTCGCCCTCATTTTTCCGAGTGGCAACAGTCTAACAAGCTGGAGAGGAAAATCTGAATTTTATTTCGAGAAGTGCTGCCACTGCTCGCTTTCAAATTGTTGAGTTCGTCAATAAAAAAAATAAATAAGTACTAAAATAAAATAATGAAAAATAAATTAATAAAAAAAATTTAATAAATAAATAATAATGTTAGTAAAAAAAATTTCTTCTAAGTTTTACGATCAAATAGAAATACCATTGCCAAATATTAAATACATTATTCCCGATTCCAAATATTCGCGGGAAGCCATTTCGACTATTCCCATCTTCTTAACGACTTTAATCGGCCGAAATATTAATTAAAAAACTCTGAAAGCGCTAATTTCCGCACTCAATTTTTCGAGTGGCAACAGTTTCGGGGGTTGGAGATAAAAATGCTTTATTTCGTAAAGTGTTGCTACTGCTCGCTTTCAAATTGTAGAGTTTGTTAATAAAAAATTTGTAAGTTTTACAAAATCTATACATATAAAGAAGAATGTGTTTGTTTGTTGTTTGTTCGCGTTATTGATTTCTGATCAGTTATGATAAATGTTTTGCCTCATTTAACCGACTAAAATTAAATATAGGTGAAATATTGGAAGGAATTTGAGCTTTTACGACCATTTGATTAGAAAGACGAAGGTCATTAAAAACAGCGTGCCATTGTTGCTGATATAATGAGAGAGAATTAGCTTATTTTTCTATGGAAATTTTTTACGTGGGTTCCATATCGCATCAGACTGAAAATTGTATGACTATAAACAGTATTTTTTGCATCGTTATTAGAGGAGGATTACAGAGGTATCGTTCTCTCTGTTTGTTAGGTATATTACTCTTAGTCTAACTTAACTGGCATTGAGTAATTACGCTAGTATCTAATAAAACAATTTTAGAAATTCTACTCCTTAACTTTCAATATGGGTCATATAACTCACTCTGTAAGTTTGATAGTTTTATGTTCCCTTGCGTGTTTTACACATTCAACATGCATGTAATGAAAACATTTGGCAGTATTGATAGCGCAAAAATGTTGAATGTTGAGTCTATAATGTACAGCAAGAATTTTGACTGTGAAGAGATGTCGATTGTAGATCCATAATAAAAGCGAAACGACAGAAGACGCAGATTAAATCCTTATTTTTATTTTAGTAAACATGCTGCAGTCACATTCAACTTGGCATACTACTTGTGCATACTTCAAAATGTTTACATTATTTATAGCTTTGCAGTAAGAAGAGAACAGCCAGCAGCAGTCCACTCAGGCCGAAACGTAGAAAGTAAATGCGTTGCGTTCAGTATGAAATCTTAATTACGGATGAGATAATTTCGGTACTTAATACATTTGATAGGATAATTAAGACTGCTGTAAAATTATTATCAGCTGTTTTAGTACTCTTTTACTTCACCAGCGTTATGCAGGAGTCATATGACAAAGATTAGTCTCAAAACGATGCCGTATAAAAAGAGGTTACTGTTTTTAGAATGAAGAAGCGTAGGCATCAAAAGGCTATTTTTAATTTAAATTATAATTTATCTTTTAGATATTTTTTAAGTTTTCTTACATGTATACGTATCAGAATCAGGTGAACAGGATAGAAAGGTAAGGCTACCTACTCAGTCTTGAATAAAAAGAAAATACCTTTTATTCTTTTATTTCATTTGATTAAAAACAAGTAATATACAAAAAATTAAGTCAATTCCTACTTGGATCAACAAAGAAAAATTTTAGTTTAGTTACTTTTTATTAACATTATTAACCTTTTTTCGTTTCTAATTTATGAAGCGGATGGTGGTCGATAATTTCTCATTCTATCCATCTCTTGTAATGCTTCATATTGCAAGGAACCTTTCCAGTGAGTTTCGGGCACTCCAGTTCTTCAACTAATATTCCATCTAATGATTTCACACGAATCAAGGAAACATATGCTTGACCTGCTGGCGAAAAGTTTTCGTAGGAAGCTTCTCTTGGCGCTTATGTTTTTCTTCCTCTAATCGCCGCTTGCGTTGTGTTGTAGTCTCTTTTCGCATTCTTCGTTTGTGAAGCAAGGGACATTTCAAAGGGTTATATTTTAAACATATATTATTATCACGTTAAGTTAGAAATATGGGGAGAATTTTCGCTACATAATGGGCATTACATCCGCTTCATCCAACTCTACAAAACTACAATTCTTTAATTCCATACGCTTTAGAACTCTGTCTTACCGTTGCCACTTATTTTTGTTAAATATTTAAACCCCATTTATCACAGTCATGTACTATTACTTATAAGTCGTTATAAGATTAATTTTTACAGTACGTGAGAATTCCTAATAAACGGTCATTATTTGTAAGTCTTATAATATATTTAATAAAAACAGCATATCTTTAATTCCGATAAATAAAATAAGTAGGAATTGACTTTAATATGTGAAAAAACTATATTAACATGAAGTGTCATTCACTACAAGTTTAAACAAATGTATTTGAACTTGAGAGGATGAATAAAAAGTATTTTATTAACGATTGAAAATTTGAACATAGATATAGATATAGGGAGAGTGTGAGCTAATAGTAGGAATTTAAAAATTAGAACTGAAAAATAAGTAATATCTATCGCAAAAGGATTTGGGAAGACGAAATGCATATGTCATGACATGCCGTAGAAATCACTTCTTATTCGAAGCCAACGGCAATGCATTGGATCAAAGGGAGTGAGTTTCCTGTTTTCGACCTTGAGATGATCAATGTGGCCTAACGCGGCGTGTTCTTCATTTATAAATCGTGTTCATAGGCTTGTATTTGGTTAAAAAACGCATGTCTGTCTAATGCTTAACAATTGATTTATTTGTTTTTCTTATGCTGGTTATTTTATACGAAATTATTGTATTATTTCAAGCTTGTTTTCGCAAATCTTTCATGAAGCAGTTGTTATTAGCTTTGTTTATAAGGATGATGAATGCGCTGTAATCAGATAATGTCATAAAATATCCAGTTGCACTTATGCTTAAAATTGATTAGGTTTCGTGGTTAATGTCTTTTTCCTATTAAACTCTATGTTACTTTTTTTTTCCTCAACAAATACTATTATCTTCATAATTTGCTTTATTTTAATGTTGCCTTTTAAAATCACGTTAATTGTAAATAAAGGATATGAGATTCGAAATCTCAATGCTTGAAATTTTGAAAACATCTTGACCTTATTCAATTGAAATCTATACGAGCATAAAATTTCAAAAACTTTTAAATTTAGGCGGAACGCTTAATGGATTAATAATCTGCATGATGATGGAGTTTAACTCTGATCGCAAATTTGTTTTTTAAAATACGTAAAAAATATCTAAATCGAATTTTGAAAAATTCGCTTCGCTGCATTGCATTGTCTTCGATAAACAGTGTGTGTACAAAATTTGAACTTGATAGCTTATCAAGTTTATTTGGTTTGGTTTATTTAATTATGGCAAAGCATTCGAGTCCAATGTACCTTAAGTGGAAGGATGCCGTTATGGAGGACTTTCTAAGAGAAACTGGCTTGTATATACGTTACACATGGGGAAAATCCTCAAAACGCTTATGCAGCCAGCCCGTTCTCTGGGATTGGAAACCTAGACCACACTACCAGTATTCAGTTACGTTACTACTCGACAGCTTATCAGAAAATATGTTGAAAATTTATGATAAAATTCTGACCATAGTGAAACACCTTAAGTGGATTTAATAAGAGCCTGTAAAAAACGAATATCTATATTTACCTCCAGGAAATTCTTTAAAATAATTAAATTTTCTTTGAAGTATATCATAATAATAACATTAAATCATTTTATGGGTTTAAAACTTGAATAATAGGTAAATCTGTAATTAGTCATAGGTTAAGCTACAGATTTAATTTATGACTGAAATAATAATAAGCGAAATATAATTAAAACTGTGGTGACATATTTATTTATTCAATCAATTTCAGTTATTTTGTATAGTCATTAGGTTTCTTGATGCTGGAGACATGAAAAGTGAACAATGCCCTTGCCGGGACTCGAACCGGGACCTCTCGAATACGCTCCGAGTGTGCTACCATTACACAACGAAGACATGCTAGAAGGAGAACGAATATACCTCATAGTGTACATGACATGATGGCTATATATTCTGTCTTTTGTATTTTATATAGCTCGCCATAACGCAACTGTAAACTCAAAAACTTGAATAGTAGATAAATCTGCAGTTACTAACAAGTTAAGTTACAGGTTTAATTTATGACTGAAAGAAGTTAAATATATAGTTAAAACTGTGATGACTTATTTATTTATTCAATTAATATCAGTTACGTACTTGACATGATGGCTACATATTATGTCGCTTGTATTGTTTACTTTCACGCCTCTCGTAAGTAATTTACGTCTATTCATTGCCTTGTGTTGGCAACATGCTTTCACGTTTTCGTTTTCGAATATGGTCGCTAGAATGTAGCTGACCTATAACTGTTTTAATACTTATTTTTAATTTAACTACATTATAGGATTATTTATCATACATTTACAATTTGATTTGTTTGAAATGGAATAGCTGAATTAATTAAAGAATTATCAAAAATGGAACGATCATTCGTATTTCGGCGATTAACGGCCAGGTAACATGTATTTTGTACAGCTCACCATAACTCAAATGCACTGATTTCTTTGATTTTGGTAATTATACCATTAATATGAAAAATAAATAATATAAGAGAAATAGTTTTCTACCTTATAAGAACTGGAAAGCTAGCGCCATTTTCTAATTCTATAAAATCTGTGTCTTTTAACAAACATAGAAACAAACATCTCGATTCCCTTTGCTCTCAGTGGATCCACTAAGCATCAAAACATCATAACTATAAACTGGAAATCATAAGGTGAAAACCATAAACTTAAGGAAAGCTAAAACATAATTAAGATACAATAACACGCCGAACAAATATTAATTTAGAAGTCAAACAACAAAAATCAGCGTTATATTTTCAAATTTTCACAGGACTAGTTTCGAGGGTTTTTACTGAACCACCATCTTCAGGCTTTTGCAGCTGAGGATGGTGATTCGGTAAAAACCATCGAAACTAGTCCTGTGAAAATTTGAAAATATAACGCTGATATTTGTTGTTTGACTTCTAAATTAAAACATATTTAATATAATTTATCCTGTACCTATAAGCGGGTATTTTTATTAAATTATGTTACAGCCGTCAAAAAAATGATTCAGCTTTTGTCAATAATAAAAATTTTTAACTTAATTAATAATAACATTTCTCATTTTAAAATTTTTCACCTGTATTATTAAATGCCACAATAACTTGCATTTAATTATTTTTATTTAAAGCAAAAAGAAAGTGAAAATGACTGGTTTTTAAAGAGTATCAAAAATAAATAACCCAAAATTTAGAGATTAAAATAAAAAAACAGCACACTTTCCGATTGCGTATAATTTGATAATGATACTGCAGTGGAGAAAAAGTAAAAACGCGTTCATTGTAATGATCAAATATCCTTGATAAGGTCGAACAAATACTTTAACGCTCCATAAAATGCTACGAAACGATAAAAATAATACACTTAAAAGAGAAATGGACGTTTTATTTCCCACTGCTAAATTTTATGATCTTTTTGTTCCTTGTAACGACAACGCACAGTCTGAGTTCGAATTTAAATCTGATCTCATTTCCTTATAGACTTTTTCTGTCGATATATATGTAACAGATTTAATTTTCCTGTTGGAAGGATATGTGTTTAGAGAAACAATAGTCAACAGAGTAGTTGGACAAAAAGTTCTTTTGTTACAAACCTGAAATTTGATCATAAAAGAATAATTTAAGTCATTCAAATATTGAACAAAGGATAAACTTTTGTTCTGTAGGAAATTATGCTAGAATTACCCATTAAGAATTATGTAAGTAAAACACAACGATGTACATAGTCTTCTATCCGAGTTACAGTATTCGTTATAAATATTAAGAGTGAAGAACGTGTAATAGGGGAGGCTATTTTATAATTCTGTTCTTAAATGGTTTGCTTCATTGTAAAAAATGAAAGTGATCACTCTTGCATGGAAATTGATTTGTTAATTGAAAAAATGATGAAATGTGCCTACAAATATAGAAAAATGAAAACTCTTAAGCTTCAAAACGCCAGATAATGATGTGTCTGAGCATTTGAGAGTCACTGAAAGATATTCTAAATTGAAAATTTATTTCGAAATTTACGGTCCTGAATGTCTCAGTGTCTCAAATGTCTCAGAGGAACGAAATGAACTTATTGATCAACTTGGTTTTGGGCTTCAAAATACTTTTCCCTTGATAAGTTCTGTTTGAAGAGTTGAACTGAAGAGACCAATATTTATTTTTATTTCTTTTCTTAGCAATGTTTTCAATATTGTAAAATTTTTACTTATACTACCTTTGGGTGCGACTTTCTTCGAGATATAAAATAGTTAGGATCTTTATAGGATAGAAACTGTAAACCTGCATTTAAACTCCACTTTTACCTTTTCCTTAAAAAAATTTATATACATAAAAAAACAAAAAAAATCTGAAAGATTTCAGATTTTAAATTACGTCCAAAGGCGCGTTTTTTTAACGTTTCGTGTGCTACCTTTTTTTATTAAATATCATGTACTACGTACTCAAACCATAAAATTCAGTTCAAAATCAATATCGCAAAATCATTTTAAAATGAACATATCTTTAGAATTTCCGTAAGTCTCGTTCGCTGGAGATAAAAATGTTTTTTTTTTTTCCTCCGTACAGTGTTGCCATTGCTCGCTTTGAAATCCTTTAGTTTGTTAATCAGAAATTCGTTGAAATGTTACAAAACATAAAATCGATAATAAAGCAAATTTCAAATTCAAAATTAGGGCTTCCAGATGCCCATATTCGCAGTAGGATTACGTCATTCAAAACTCGATGGCTCTAGGTTTTATCATAATGCGAGAAACATGCATACATTTATGCAGATTTTTCATTTTTTCAAATTTAATGCAGAGCGATAACATTTAGTGGCAACAATTTGAAAAGTGAAACGGGCATTCAGAGTGAATCGACGCAAAATCGCAAAACGAAAGTAATAGTCCTTCGGGACTAAATCCCTTTGGACTAATAATATATATATATGAGATTTTTAGAAATTTTAATATGCAACTACGGACAATTAATTAGCAGCGGTTTAAATCTCATAGTGGCAGGAGGAACGAAACTTGTGTTTGGCACTCATTAGTCGTCGAAGTTTAATGTTTTAAATAATAACCCCTTAACTTAATTTTTCTAGCTTTAATTCCCCTTTAAAAAAATTTCTTCAGCTTTTACATTTCAAAACTAATTAATACCCTAAACATTTTTTTCTAGGATAGGATTATCTTTTTTAATAAATAATTTCTTTACATATATATTAATCTTGAACTTTGTAAATGAGCTTATATACTTACTATCATTCTGCTTTAACTAGTTATTTGTAATTTTAGCCTTTGCTATAACTTTCCTTTCCGTTTCCTCACCAGAAATATAAATGAGTTAGACAGAATAACTGTGTGATATTTTAAATTAAAAAGTTTTTAATGAAATTAACGAGTAAAGTAATTATTTTTCTCTACTTGTTTATATTTTTTTGCCTATTTAGTTCTAATTTTAACTTAATCAATGTTATATAATATATACTATGCCAGGTTTTAAGTTACAAGGCATATATTATTGTTTTAATTTTGATAACATGACTGGTATTTCGGGGGAAATACCGTCGTTGGAAATAACTTAATGAAATCTAACGAAATCCTGCTGGAAAATGCTTAGTAAAAACATATCCTAATCATCAGACTAGTAATTTTTATAAAAATATTGCAGGTACGCTATTTGGAAAATTATTCTTATAAATATATATGCTATGAATATATTACATTACTAAAATAAAATATCTTAGCAAAATATGATTTTGTAAAAATTTGCTGCATGACTGTGTAAGGAATTATTGCTGTTCTAAGTGCGTGCTGTCGTGGTGTAAGTTGGCCGCATGTCTAACTGGAAATTCCAAGACCCATGTTTCGAATCTAGAAAAGCGCAGTTGTCTTTTAATGTTTCTCGCTTCGAAAATCGGACTAGGTTCTAAAATTGATAATTCAATGTTCATAAAAAGCAAAAGTTTAATGTATATAATACGGATGATATCTGGAGCTTAGCTGGTCATGCAGCGGAATTAATATTGCTAGGAGCAATGAGTGCAAAGATAAGAGATAGAAATTGATTTCTGTATCGATCCATTTCAAAAAAAAAAAAAATCTTTTTACTTTTATGATGTCTCTTTCGTATGTGTCCAATAAAATTTCATTACATTAATCTAAAACAGGATTCTTGAAACTGCTTTTACTTCCTCTGACTCCTAATTTCTAATGATTCTTTTTATCTTTCCTTAATTGAATAAAATGTTATTTGCTGAAAATAGCTATACGTTAGTAATAATATTTTACAAGGCTATTAGAAATGACGAAATATCTTTTAATATAACCTCCATGCACGTAATTAATAAGTAAATTTTAAAAAAATATGAAATAGCCTTGAGATAAATGATAAGAATTAGTACCCCAAATGTAATTAATTAGAAAATAAACGAATATTATTAAAGATAATTGGCTATAAATGTGTGGAAATCTCAATATGCATTTCGAAGCTCTAATTTTATATATAATCATTAACATTGTATACTTGCATTTGTTACATGAACTGAGTCTAATTTTATTTTATTAGTCCAAAGGAGAGTTAGCTGAGAAGGACCATTATCCTCGAAAGGGGATTTTGCGTTGACTCACTGTAAAAGGCTGGCACTTTTCAAATTATTACCAACAAATATTATCGCCCTGTATTATTGCAAACAAAATTAAATAAATTAGAATTTAGGTATGTTTCTCGCATTGAAAAAAACATCGGTACCTAAGGCCATAAAATTTTGAATAACCTAATTCTCCCCCCGAATATGGGCACCTGAATGCCCGAATTGTGAATTTCGAATTTGTGTTATTATCTATTTTACACTTTATAAAACTTTAACGAATTTTTGATTAAAATATCAACAATTTCAAAGCGATCTGTCACAACACTGTAAGGAGTAAAGCATTTTTATCCCCAGCGAGCGAGACTGCCGATCGGAAATTTTTAAGATATGCTGTTTTTAAATATTTTTAGCCGAATGAAGGTTAGCTGAAATGCTCTTGAAACGTGTATGAGTCTGTAAATAAAAAAAAAAGTTTGGCTGTAATGTAAAATCTGAAAAGTGAATCTTTTTTTAGCCCTAATAGGCTAAAATAGATCGAGATCAATAGCCCAGAAGGGCTATTGATCTCGAAACGGCATTTTGCGACGAATCGCTTCAAACGCCCGAATTGCTTTCCTAATTGTTGGCACCAAATATTATCGCCCTGTATTATATTAAAGAAATTAAATAATGAAGAATCTACATGAATATATGTATGTCTCTCGCATTGTTAGAAAAAAAAATCAGTACCTGAAGCCACCAACTTTTCAATAACATAGTCCTCCATCAGAACATGAACACCTGAAAGCTCAAATTTGGAATAAGTTTTATTGTCCTTTTCATATTTTGTAAAACTTTAAGGAATTTTTGATTAACAAACTCAGCAAATTCAAAGCGATCAGTGGCAGCACAGTACAGAAAAAAAAATCAATTTTATATCCAGCGGGCGAGACTGTCTATCAGAAATTCTAAAGATAAGCTGTTTTTAAATATTTTGTGATATTGCTGTTGAATTGAATTTTACGTGGTTTAAGTGCGAAGAACATGATATTTAATAAATAAATGTAAAACACAAAACGTTGAAAAAACGCCCCTCTGGGCATAATATAAAATCTGAAAGCTTTCAGATTTTTTTAAATATTAATTTTGAATTTTTTGTTCCGACAGCTGAAGAAAAATGTCTAATTAATCCTTCGAGCTTTTCCTGCGTCTCTCTGTCTTTTATGATTTTCGTCTTATTTTCAATGAGCCTTGAGCTATTTTTCACTGTGCAAACGCAAAAAAAATTGCTCAGTATTATTTAGGAAGACAAGAATTTTAATTACCTAGTTATTCGTAAAAATGAAATTTGAAAATAATTTTCTAATCCTAATTTTTACAGCTTCTTGTTTAACATACATCTGCGACTAAAAATGCTTTATTTCAAAGAAAGCAAGTTAAGATGTACTTTAATTGAATCTCTAGATATGAGATCCTCAAATATCAACATTAATTGGATTTCTTTACATTGACGTGAAAACGTTTATATCGTATTTAATTTTTTTTCATCTTAGAAATATACGAGTTTGTTGAAAAAATTCAGAGGAAAACTACTTTTCGCAGTGGAATAAATGCTTTGGGGAAAAAACTTAAATTGATTGAAGTGTCGAATCGGCAAATTAAATGTTAAATTTTATTTTATAGAAGTGGCATTTTTTTTCCAATTTATGAACGCTGAAATATCTTACTGTTTGAAAAGCATCTGCTGTTTCTTTCCTTTCTGAAGTTCCTAGTAAATGCGAGTGACATTTTCTAATGCTCCGTCGACGGTTAACAGTTTATAGTATTATTTCTATACTTAGATTCATATTTGAATCTAAAGCAGTTTCTGAAGCTTAATAACTGTTCAAGTTCTTAAGAGAAGAGTTCTTAAGTGAGAAGAGATTTTTCGCATTTTATTATTTCTTATATTACACACCTTCTCACTCATACTATTACATAATTTTTATGCGATCTATGCTAAGAACAGTGTTATTTTTAGGCGTACAAACGTACTCATCAATGCTTACATTTGATCATTAGCTATTTTTGAAGATTTTGTGAAGGTATACGAAACACCTTCAACCACATTTGATTCCTGCAACTCTGAATCAAGTACATCTCACTAAATTTAGGATTCCTGCATCAAACTGAAAAAAAAATGCAAGTCCTTATAGCTCTCACAATAATGTGAAAGCCGTAAGGATTCACATTTTTTTATCCCTAACTTCACCGCTAACTTTGAACAGCTCTTCATTTATATTTTTGGAAGTATGTCTAAAGCATATATACTGTTCTAAATCATATATAGAACATATCCTTTCATGCAGTGTGTAAGTTTTCGGAAAAGTCTGTAGTAAATAGTGATTTAAATTTATGGAGAATTTTGCAAATAATTAAAATAACTCTTTGCTGTAGTCAATCTCTAAATAATTCTCACACACAGATTATACCATTAAGAGGTAAAATGTATATATTAGTTATAATCTAATCATGAATTCTGTTGCTGTATCAATTGTATTAAGTATAGTATTGTATAGTATTGTAGCCGCTTTAAATACCTTACAGGTATTTAAAGCGGATAATTATATGTAGTGCAACAAATTAGAAATCATATCGTTTGAAGCACCTTATGTTGACTTACAGTAGATATTTCACTGTTTTGATAGGTTATTGTCGTGCTCAACAGGATGACGAAGATATTATTTCCAGCATAAATCTAATTTTAATATCTTTTTATTATCTATGAACACGACTTTGTGTACAGGAATATTTAAAGAAGTTAATCTCTATATCTATATCTATCTATATATATATAAAGAAGAAAGTTTGTCGTCGCCAAACTTTCGACAATTCTTTTCTGGATACTGGAAGAGGTTTAAGTCCACTTTTTTAGAAAAAAAAGTAGCCAAAATCAGAGTTATTAATTAAAAACTCGGAAAAACGATAATTTCTGCCTAATTTTATCCAAGTGGCAACAGTCTCGCAAGCTGGAGATGAAAATCTGTTTTATTTCGAGAAGTGTTGCTACTGCTCTGTTTCAAATTGTAGGGTTTGTTAATAAAAAAATTTCTAAGTTTTACGATGAAATAAAAATAGCATTGCCAAGCATTAAATACATTATTCCCGATTCCAACAATTCGTAGGAAGCCATTTCGACTATTCCCATTTTCGAACGACTTTAATCAGCCGAAATATTAATTAAAAACTCTAAAAGCGCTAATTTTCGCACTCATTTTTCCGAGTGGCAACAGTGTCCCGTTTTGAAGATAAAAATGCTTTATTTCGAAAAGTGTTGCTACTGCTCGCTTTCAAATCGTAGAGTTTGTTAATCAAAAATGTGTAAGTTTTACAAAATCTATATATATAAAGAAGAATGTCTGTTTGTGTGTGTGTGTTTGCTTTTTCGCGTTTTTGATTTCTGATCGATTATAATAAATGTTTTGCTACATTTAATCAACAAAAATTGAACACAGGTGAAATATTAGATGGAACTTGAGCTTTTACGACCATTTTCTTAGAACACGAAAATAATTAAAAAAGATAAAATCTGAAAGATTTCAGATTTTAAATTACGTCCAAAGGCGCGTTTTTTTAACGTTTCGTGTGCTACCTTTTTTTATTAAATATCATGTACTACGTACTCAAACCATAAAATTCAGTTCAAAATCAATATCGCAAAATCATTTTAAAATGAACATATCTTTAGAGTTTCCGTAAGTCTCATGCGCTGGAGATAAAAATGTTTTTTTTTTCGTACAGTGTTGCCATTGCTCGCTTTGAAATCATTTAGTTTGTTAATCAGAAATTCGTTGAAATGTTACAAAACATAAAATCGATAATAAAGCAAATTTCAAATTCAAAATTAGGGCTTCCAGATGCCCATATTCGCAGTAGGATTACGTCATTCAAAATTCGATGGCTCTAGGTTTTATCACAATGCGAGAAACATGCATACATTTATGCAGATTTTTCATTTTTTAAAATTTAATGCAGAGCGATAACATTTAGTGGCAACAATTTGAAAAGTGAAACGGGCATTCAGAGTGAATCGACGCAAAATCGCAAAACGAAAGTAATAGTCCTTCGGGACTAAATCCCTTTGAACTAAAAATAGCGTGCCATTGTTGCTGATATAATGAGAGAGAATTAGCTTATTTTTCTGTGGAAATTTTTTATGTAGGTTCCATAACGCATCAGACTGAAAAATTTATGACTATGAGTCGTACATTTTACATCATTATTAGAGGAGGACTACAGCGGTATCGTTCTCTCTGTTGTTAGATGCATTACTCTCAATCTAACTTAACTGGCATCGTGTACTTCCGCTAGTAAAATGTAATTTAAGGTAACAACTGTTAAGTTTTAGCGTTTTTTAACTCGGGTGTTACCTTAACAACTTACAAAATTGTATCAGCCACGCCGGCTAAAACCAAACTCCGGTGCTAATATCCTAACGATGTCCTCGCAGGCAACTTTAATTCTCCAATGAAGTCTGTCTCTCTTGCTGGCTCTTCGCTGGCAGTTAAGAGGCGGCTGATTGGCTCACCGCCGAGAAACACGTGACACTTATTATTGCTATAAATTTGACATCGAACAATTGTAAGTAATGAAATCACATTGCATAATAAAGATTTGAACACATTTATGAAACGTTCAAAATATTTGAAGGGGTGTGAGATGAAAATAAAGCAAAATAAAATTTAAAAAATATATCCATTTAGAGAAAAGCAACTGTAAAAATTTATATTTTGAATAAAATATTGCATTTAACTTTCTTGAATTCGGTTTGAAATTTTTGTACCTAACATAAACACTCAAATATTGATTTATGAAAATAATTACGAAAGCAAAGGCAGCATTATTAATTTTGTTTATGTCGAAATGATGTTATACAACTTACCATGAAATAAATTTGTCAGCTGGTTGTGACAATTTCATAATCATTCAGTACTTATATAAAATAAAAAACAAAGCCAAATGATCTTTCCTTTTATTCCAATAAAGTAATTCCTTAAGCAAAAAAATAAGAAGAAAAAATTTATAACCCAATATAATAAATTTTAAAGCTTTCCATTCTTAAAACTAGCATTCCTGTTAAGCTTTATTCAAAACGTTATTTTGTTTAAACTTGATTTTAAGCATTAAATTTATAAAAATTACAAATGATAATTTTATAAAAAATTTCAAAAGGACTAATCCTCTAATAAAAACGAGGAAAATAATAAAAATAGAGGATTATTTTAATTTCTTAATGGTTGAAACAATAAAAACTGAGTTTCTAATCTACTTAGCATTTTGAAAGGCAATGATAAATACATTGATTAAAGTCTAAAATATTTCTTGTCCTTCGGTAAAAATCCAAATTATCTAACAGACACGATTTTTGATAAGAATATCAATGTTAGTTTGAATTAAATTCTAAGCTTCAATCAGATTTTGATCTCTCGGCACATATACGATCAAGGAGCGCATAATTAAGTGAAATAATAGAAACTGCATTTTGTAAATGTAGGATAAATAAATTTAAAATGTGATTCCTTTCTTTTCTGTCTGACATCCGTTCTAACATGGCCTATCAGCTAGATTCGGATAACGTCAAGTCACCATGTTACGAATTAAATTGTATCGCACAAATGATACCAAGGATTTTATGGAGCTTTCATTTCAGAAATCAGAGGTTTGCAAGCCCCCAGCCAAGTATAGTGGTTAGTGACTGAAACGCCACCAGTGATGACCACTGTCCTTAGCTTTTCCAAGAAAAGTCTGACAGTAATGCCACCCTGGCAGACGCTTTTCACTACAACGTGGGTATATTTTAAGATGCGCGCATGTATCTGTGTTACTTATACTATATCAAATAATTAAAGTACAGGTGAAGTAACATACTCTTTTCAATATTGCATTAACAAAAGCAATGTGTTGAGTTCAGACGAAATTGGATTGCATATATATAAACAACAAAAACATTAAAAGCCTCAATTATATATAATTTAGACACATTGCCACAATGCTGAATGTGCTGGTTACCATATAAATTGGATTATCTATCATAAAGGCGCTTGATTAAATACAAAATATATTATTCATCATTCCAATAGAAAGAATTCCAATAGAAACGAAGCTAATAATAATTTACTATCGCTAGCTACTAGTAATGGCACCCTGGGAAGTGCAAAGCTAATTACGTTTCTTAATTTCTTTTTCAGTGGAGTAGCTCTGAGAAGTTTAACTACTAACTGTGGGCAACATTGAAGGCATGCGGTCCATAGGTGAGAGTCGGCAGTGCTATTACAGTTGAATAGGTGGTGACTAGGAGCACTACCTCTCCGCACTGGTCAAGTTCCGAAGTGACCAACTCAAAACGCTTCAGATGTTTCGAGAAAGGCCCATGGCCTGGGAAGTACTGCACAAAAATAAACTATTTGGCACTATCAGCTTATGGCTAAATTTCGGAAAGAACTTGTGAGTTCTTCTCGTTGATGAGATATTCAGCCAGTTTGTCACTGTTCTATGAGCTTCTCAATTGTTATCTTTTTTTCAAGTAGAAACGCTGACCGATGAGGACGAGTTCGAATCCAGGAGACATTTGTAGACGTATAGTAGCATAGTGTCTGTACGACAAAGGGACAATTAAAATATACGTCGAGCCGAAAGTCCTCTTGAGAGGGTATTGTAGGAGAAGAGACCTTTATGCTGGCTTCCAGGATTAACATTCTCAAAATTCGACGAGGAAGCTTAAAAGTTAGCTGCTTTCAGCAATACCTCAATCACTTTTGGCACTACAAGCGATGGCTTAGCTTCAATGTGAATTTATATTTGCAGTCAAACCGGATTCAAATTAAATCCAGTTGTAGAAATGTTATGTCCTAAAGGAAAGAAATCTGAGCGAAAATCAAATCTGAATTTTCAAAATTGCTATATTCATGTCTGCGCTCTTCAATCTCAAGATCGAATCTCATTTATTTGCCAAAGGTAAACATAAAAATTCAAATTAGAACTAAGCAAAATCTACGGCAATAACTAAATTCCACTTTTTTTAAGTTTGAAATCTGACTCTGGCAAAATCAAATCAAGCAAATTGAATTTTAATTCACAAGCCAGACTTTCGACCTGCGTTTGCAATCTGAATATATTTGCGGAAGTGAACTTGATTTCTGGTCAAAAATACAATATTTAGATTTCGGCAACTAAACATTGTCCTGTAATGGGAAGTAAATTTTGGACAAAAAGTCAGCCTTTTGAGTTCTGATGCCACTCAACACTAATAATCATCAACTATCTATGTAATTCTTTTTTTATTCAAGCCAGTTCACTTTAATTCTTCAAACCAGCCTTCATATAGAAGGATTTTTGCCCACTTAGTCTGGATTTTGCGTCGGTTCAGTATAAACAGTGTATTACCTTTCAAAATGTTGTCACCAATACTATAGCTTTATATTATTTTAAAAAATTGAATAATAAAGGATCTGGATGGACCATGTGTGTTCCTCGCACTGAGAATACGACGGCACATAAAATCATCCAATTTTGAATAATTCCACTCGTAGTTCTCCACCTGAAAATATGGACCTAGAATCTCGAATTTTGAATTTAAAATTTGTTTTAGTATCTATATGATATTTTGTAAAACTGTAATGAATTTTTGATTAAGAAACTCAAGGATTTGAAAACTAGCAGTTGCTATACTCGTTGGAATGAAACATTTTTACCAGCAGCGCACGAGACTCTTGTCATTCGGAAAAATTATAAGATTCAGTTTTAATTAACAAACTCGGCTCTGTGAAACCAATGTGTTGCCGCGACCGGAAATAAAATACTTTTAACTTTCACACTCCAGGGTGTTGCCATTTAGTAAAACCTAAGATAATTTCGAATTTAATCTGGAAGGTTATTGAGCAATAAACTAAGCTATTTAAAAGCAATAAACACAGTTCTTAAGAATATTTTTTCTACTTTTTAATGTGAATAAATTAAATAAAATATGTATTAAAATCATGAGACGTCTAATTAAGAATATTCAATATTTTTGTGAAATCACACTAGTCGGACTCATTAAGATTTTCTACACTTCTTCCTTTTTATGATCACTATTTTAGACGGCTGGCCGCCCAGACAAGTGGTTAGTGAATCTGATTGTCGTAGCAAAGGGCCCGGGTTCGAATCTTGAAAAAAACATGGATGTAAATTTCTGTCCCTTCGTAGGAGGAACGGTAGCCTACTTATTATATGCCCCCATAATAAAGTGACCACCGGCTTTAATAGTGGCCAACACCTATAATGGCTAGTGCCCGCCGTTGCGGGGGGGGTAGGAAATAGGCGGCTGCTCGTGTGATCAGCTAGATTTAAAGAAATAATACAGCAGATATAAAATATGTATGGTAAGCTTTAACACTCTGTCAGGAATTTTAAATATATGTGTTTTTAAAGGTTTTTATCATTTTGCTGTTGAATTGAATTCTAGGTGGTGTAATTGCAAAGAACATGATATTTAATAAAGATAGCACACAAAAATGTAATAATAAAAAAACGAAAAAAATTTTTCTTAGTCATCTTGCGAACAAAACTGAAAAAATTTTTTAAATGTATGTCATCGCTTAACACTGCATCAGAAATTCTAAATATATGATGCTGTGCAACTTCTAAAAATTTTGTGATTTTGTTGTTGAAATGTATGTGGCGTAAGTGCTTATTAATAAATCCAAACAGAAAAAAAAAAGTGTTTAACAAGGGTGAGTGTTAAGATAGACTGCGAGCTTAGCGAAAACATAAAAAACTTTAACAAACCTTTTCGGGCGACCGTTCAAATCTGAAACCTTTCAGAATTTATTCTACAATTTCAACCAGTGGGTGGCATAAATACCGACTACGCATTTTTAATTCCCAGAAAATTTTAACGCCCGTGTGATATGAGTTCAAATATGCATAATTTTGTGTTTAACCAAATGCAATGCGGATTTTAATATCGGCATGCGTAAACATGCTCGAACCGTTGCCCAAAACAATAGATCTTCAACACGCCTTTGTTCAAGAAGAAGAAATTCCCTTCTAAAATTTTGCATTTAATGGCATTTTTATTCCACTTATTATTTTATA
This sequence comes from Stegodyphus mimosarum, assembly GCA_000611955.2. Classification (NCBI taxonomy): domain Eukaryota; kingdom Metazoa; phylum Arthropoda; class Arachnida; order Araneae; family Eresidae; genus Stegodyphus; species Stegodyphus mimosarum. Next base: position 212,042 of record KK122415.1, read on the forward strand.
TTAGACGATTCATCCCTATGGGCATCGGAGAAAACAAAAACGCGGGTCGTTCTTGTAATGGCCAGCTCCGAAATATAATGGATGATTCGGAGAAGAGAGAGCGCCTATTATTACCCGTTTAATGACAGTAACACCTAAGCTGGCCGGGTCGGGCCTCTAATATGTACTCTCGCCGCTTACCGGCCCGGTAATATCTAATATTGGTAATCAATGACAGTTAGCAAAGGGGACGTGTTGAGGAGGGGAAGATAGGATTCTAAGGGGGTCGCCTATCACGGTGCTTCCTTTGTTGATTGCTTGCATACAGCTGCTGCAAAAAAGACGTGATGCACACAGGGGAAGAAAAATTGGGGTGGAGGAGCAAAATAATAAATTAGAAACGTTAAATGTGCGGAGAAACAATTGGAAGACTGTAAAGCAGTCAAAACCGCAGGAGCATCGCGTGCAATCATTGCATGAAATACGCATGCAATCTTAATCATTTGTGTTTATTTACACAGATTTATATAGTTCATTTATTTACTTTTTTATCGTTATTTTCTTTTCTTAATATGTATTAAAATATATATTAAATGTGAATTAAAATTTATAATATTAAAAATGTATTAAAATGTCTTTTCTTAATTCGATTCATAGTCTCAAATAATATCGATAAACATTAATTTTATGAGAGAGTTAGAGTTAAAAGCTATGAGAAATTTAAAATCTTAGAAAGCATACCATAAAAAATTTTTCACATTTTTTTCTAAAAATTAAAAAACGAACAAATAAGCTGCCAAATTTTCTTACTTACGTATTAAGACATGTTTTCTGCAATCTTTTTAAAGACAGAAATATAAAACTTAATAAAAAATACATATTAAAATGTTTTCGTTTAAAATGCACTTCCAAAAATCAGCATTTGTCTTAAGTGCAGAGCGGGCTCACCAACAGATAAGACGTTGAGTGCCGCTAGTTGAGTTCAGATCCTTGCGAGAGGGCTAGTAGTGTGGATGATTTCGTTGTTTTCCATGGGCATCATGCATCGAAATTAGATTTCCTTACAGAATCTTTTACTAAGGTTTCCCTTTTAAACGTTTATTGCTGCAATCTAAAGAAATTCTAAATGATATTTTGAGACAGAATATCACTTCTACATTGAAATGGAACATTCAGCTTAAAATTACTTAGTTTTGACTCAAAATATATTATCTAAAACCAACCAATAACTTTAAGCACACCAAGCTGAAACCATACCACATGACACTTTTATATAAATCCACTTTTTCCGACCCTTTAAAGCAGAGTCATTTTATACTTATGTCCTTTTTATAATCGAGCCAATTTAGTAAAAGAAATTAAAACATAGTCATTTTGATTCTTCTATTGCATTATAATGTATATCTTTATTCTCTTTCAATAACCATTAAATCATGCCTGGTTTCTGTGGAAATCAAGATAAATTTAAAGTGATATCTTTGAAAAGCAACACTTTAGCAATGTCTCACTCGGATTAAACTGAATTACGTATCTGGATTATAATGTCACAAAAATAACTAAATATCAATAAAAAAATTGCGAATTTTTTAATATAATTTTATCTGCAACTATGACTCATTTTTGTACGTCATATCATCACTGTGTTGCTAACATTTTTATTCTGGTATGAGATCACATAGTTACTCTTTCGGTAATTTTTAAAAATGCAGAGCCTGTTTTCATAGATATAGATCATGATTTCAGCTACACCACAACCCATTCTGCAAATTATTCAGTTACGCTAATAAATAATATATATTGCACTATTTTTTTAATTGAAATTTTTAAAATCTTTGCGCACCATATAATATTACAAAAGGTTTACAGAGTTAATAAAAAAACAAATACAACAACACAACGCAAAATGAAATAAACTTACAAATTCACAGATGACGCGTAAGAGATAAATTTACAGGAGAAAGAGAAAGCCATTTTATCTTGGACAAATACGTGAAGAGGGGGGAGGAAATGTAATATTCACAGAGTTTAGCCTAGAAATGAGTTCTTTTCGTCCTTCCGTGAGCTTTGAACAATAGAACAAGAAATGTTCGACATTTCGCACTCCCTCGAAACTGCAGAAACACAAGTCTGTACTAAATAACCTAAATTTCTTCAGATATGAATTGAAATGACCCTGTCATGTTAGAAATTTAGTAATTTCAAAATTACAGAAGAAGTGTTTATTATTCAGTCTTTGAGGAATGGAAGGAAAAAATAATTTAGTCAAGGAAGCAGTGATAGAATTCCTGTAAAATTCATTCCACTTGAGTATTGTATAATACCTGCTTTTTTTCTTGAAAAATGACTTAAACGGTACCATCGGAGTATTTAATTCAAGATTTGTAGCTTATTTTACCAACCAGTCAGCCCTTTCATTTCCCAGATTGCCAGTGTAGCCACGTACATGAGAAAAGATGACATCAACACCTTTATTATTAAGGTCTTTAAGAATGGCATGAGAAGTGACAATTAATTTATTACACGAGAAGATATTCTCATTAGAATACAAGGATGATCACACTATTTAAAGCCAAAGCCTAATTACATCTGCAAAGATGAGGTTTGCGTTGTGCAACCAAAATTTCTTTAATAAACATATTTGTAAAAAAGTAATTGTAATTTTTATTACATTCATTATTAACATGTATTAAACTCTAGTCTTACTAACTACTGAATTTTGTTGCGGCCTTCAGCCCGTATTTCATTGGAAGATGCTCCGATATGGCCTGAAAGTCCATACATATTCTACATCACTTTCACAATTTATAATTTAAAACAATATTACAACATAACACTGTTTATAACTGCTATAGCGAGCATCCTGAGATTTTGAAGAGGAAAAATCCAACTAAAACTCGAAGTGCAATTCTTCCCGCTAAGAAATATCTATTCGTTATATATAAATAAAGAGCAAAACTATTATGTGTAACAGTGTATGAAAAGTAAAATAAAAACGACTTTTAATGAGATGTATGGAATAAATAATATACGTAAAGTAAGTGGAATGCATTTCCTTTGAAATAATGTTCTTGCAATTAATCACGGTCGAAATAATTCGTTGGCAGACGATTGTCTTTGCATTCACTGAATTTCATGCTGATCGATTAAATTCCTGAAAGCGAAATTATTGCGTACTTTACTTCATATTCAAGAGTAGTCAAGTAGAAACACCGGATAATATGATTTAGAGATTATCTTTTTAAATTCTGGTTTGCATATTACTGATACTATTTACATCTGCGTTATAACCACTTTGCACAAAGTTTTGGAAAGATATGTTGATACTAATAACATAAAATGATCCGTGTTTAGCTGCAATAAATTTTTTCCGAGTTCTGATTCTCCTTCGAAACGGATCGCAAACAAATATTTCCTGTCTCTTTTTAAAACAGAATTTACTCAAATAAATTTTAAGAGCGTTGCGCCTTAATGGCTGGAAACACATTTTTAAATGCTTTAAAATTTTTGGATAAAAAGCAGGGAATTGTTGCAGTATGGTATTATACGGTTGTATGAAAACTATGTTTTTCATCCAAGACATGGTATTCAAAATAAAAGGAAAATATTTATCAGGACAGACTTATCTATGCAAGAATTTTCCTGCATTGCTAATAAAACTAGACTTTTTAAAAATAATTAACTTTATTTTTAAATTTCAATTTGAATAGAATTTATCTCACAAACTCCACACATAATTTTTAAAATTCAATTTAAACTCAGCCGTAATATTTTATAATCACTTCATGCATTAAAGCACCGCTTCTAAACCGCTTTCCGCTCATGATTCCTTTTAATATCGAGATTTTTTTCTTCACCCCAGCTATTAAACATAGAATAAATATTTAAAATTTAAATTTTTCCCATAAATGATTTATTTCTTTGGTAAACAGTATACATTTGAAAAGCACTTTTAAAATTTGCTTCAAGTATATAAACGTTAATGAAAGAAAATCACGTTTTAATGAGACGGATATGCTGCTTCACAAATTAAATCTTGGTACGATATTCGACACTGCTGGATTAAAGCACCTTCAGGGTTGAAACGATATTTGAATTTAATAAGTTTTAAAGCTGAAAACATCTTTTCACATCACATAAAGAATATTTAATACCATTCGGAAATTGCGGGAAATTCAGGTCCGATCTAAAATTAATTTATTGCTCCTATAAGCAGGAAAACGTTTTCCCACGAGAAGTAGTAAAATATATCAACGACTCATATGTATTTATTCCAATGTATTTTCTGAAAGATATAAGGAAGTTTCTATTTCTGAATAAGAAATAATTATAAAATTTGTTTTGTAAAAATGTAATTTTTTGTAATGACCATTCTTAAAGCAAATGACCATTTTTATTTGATATTAACCCACCATACTTTAGTTTTATTTTTAATATAATGACAATATGTAGTTTTAAGAATGTAGTGTTTGACGAAACCTGTTATAAATATGTAATCAATAAGCATTTATGAAAATATGCAGAAGAACATCAAGGACTATTTGTAGTTTGTTCACATAATTATAAGATAGCAGATTTTTTAATTTATAAGAAATTTTTTATCACCAGGAGTACTCTATTTAATTTGCAAATTTTGATGAGAAAACCATTTTTAATGAGTAAAAATCATCAAAAAGTTAAGCATGTCTTTAAAAAGAACATGTTTAACGTTTTAAAGAGCTTAAACGTAAGTTGAAATCTATATTCGTGATTTTAATTCACTCTTAAATCTTTACGAAAGAAGAATAGAAAAGTTTAAGAATTTACGAAAATAAAAATAATCAGCTAATGACTATTCAATCCTGTAAGTCACGCAGTTAAAAAAATCTGTAACTGTTTGCTTAATGCAAGAGATTCCGTTATATTCTTAAGAGAGAAAGATGCCAAACTCGAATTTTAGTCATTGATATAATCCGATCATTTGCTTATATATTAAAAGGAAACTGGCAACATATTCCTAGCGATTTGCATTTCTGTCAGTAAAAATTTACCAAAAAGATTCAAATGCATTTAACGTTAAATTTTCCCTGCTGCTGAACAAAAATTCTTTACATAGCTATTTACAGAAGAAAAATTTCCCACTTGAGATTATGCAGAAATACACTTTCAATTTGACTTTTTCTAGGAAATTTTCTTTGCTGCTGAACGAAAATTCTTTTAGCATAGCTATCTACAGAAGAAAAATTTCCCATTTGAGATTATGCAGAAATACATTTCCTCATATTTAAAGAATTTGACTTCTTCTAGGAATCTTGCTATGAAGAACAATTTGCATGTGTATGCTTTTCAACGTTAATATCCAAACTCTAAAGTCATCGGTTTGAAAATGTGAAATGATTTGCACAATCGCGATTTAGTGCATCACGATGTTGAAAAAGTCTATATACCCGTAGATTTTAATCAAAACCTTTGCAATGAAATGATAACAATTGGACTATTAAAATTATAATCAGTCTTTCGTGTTTTACAAATTAAAAATAATAATTAGTTCTGTTTCTTTGTACATCTAGAAAGAAAGATTTACTGAGTTCCTACTTGAACGAAAGTATAATTACTTTCATTTTGTCCAAAAATAAATTCATACTTTCTTCCAGTTTGTGTTAAACAGAATGCATGAAAGTAGTTAAGTTACACTATACAAATTTCATTTGCAACTGTGTTAAATTGGTTTATGATTAGCTTATTTGTTCATCTAAAATATAACAATGTTTTATGAACTCAGGTACTTTAGTAAAAATTTTACTTTAAAGAAATCACTTAAACACATAAAAAACACTAACAAAGCAAATTACGGCATTTATCCGTAGTACGATTTTTAAACTATGGACAGTAGCAAACTGATTGTGACGAATAAACACGAAATGAATGTTGCAGCATCGAAAGGATCAGGCAGCATCGAAAAGACAACAAGAAAAATCTGAGGAATAAAAAATTCATTCAGTACAATTTTAGCTGAACTATATAAACAGATTAAGAACTTAAACAGATTAAAAGATAATTAAAATTATATATAATTAAAACATAATATTACAATGGAATAAGCAATATCCCTTGATACAAATGCTAATTATCCTAATAAAGTAATTAAAAAATTTACCTTTGCAAAAAGAAGCAACTTTTTAATTTCTTAAACTTTACAGTCTCTTAAGAACAGTAACATAAGAAATACGATGAAAAATTGTTGCCAAACCGAAATTTTTAAAAGAATGAAACTATTCAAAATGATGCAATTTTATCAAAAATCTATCAACTACAATAAGAAAGGAAAATTGTTGCCAAAACTACATTTTAAAATATCTGAGATGTGAGAAGTGTATTCGGAAGCTTCATTTAAAAAATTTTAAAAAAATACAAAATATTATTATTTTTCCAAAATTCTTTTTTTAAAAGGAGTCGAAAGGATTAAAGTTCAACGTGTCCAAAAATCAAAGGAAAATAAACGGCACATTTTTTAAAATAAGTTTTTTAAAAAGAAATTCCGCGGAAAAGGGGTTAAGCTCACCTTCCTAAATAAATTCGTATTTAATCTATTTATTGAAATACGAAATTTATTTTAAGTTCGTAAAATAGCTAAGTGTCTACGCTTCACGAAAATGTAAAAACGAAATGTATAGAGTGAAATCTCGCTTTCCTGTAGCCCATTATGTCTCAAAATGACGCGATTTGGTCGCAAAACATAAAATAAAAAAAATTCTAATTCGAATTTCGAAAAAATCGCTTCGATGTGCACTGGCTCTTGTGTAGATACACCTATGTACCAAATTTCGTGGCCCTGGGTCTATTAGCTTACTCGCAACACGAACGAAAGACACACACACAGGCTCTTTGTTTTATTATATGTAGAGATATAGCCACATACGTATATTTATACGTACGTACTTACATACGTACTTACATACGTACAGACGTCAAGAAAAATCCATTTTTAATCCATTTTAAATCCATTTTGCAGTTCGTTTTTGAAAAAAAAAAGTGCTTTATTTTGGGTGCACGTACAGCCGTGCGATTACAGTACTTTGCTTACTTCGTACAAGGAAGTAAAAATAGCCGTTCAAGACAGATGTGGCTCATATTCCAGTACATTCGTTTGTCAGTAAAGTAAATACACTATAATATTTACACCTCGATGGAAAAGTTCTGATTGCTTATGCATAATAATATCCGAAACTTAAACTGCAAATGATAGAGCACATGCCCGTCTCAGTTAGTGAGTTCAAATTACATTTAGGTATCACAGAGGATTATGAACACAAGAATAAAAGCTTCAGTAAACAGTTCCACCAATCTTTATTTAACGATTACCTGGAATTTTCATAAATATTTTATATATGTAATTACACAGTTTGCCGATAGGTCAGTAGTAAATTATCCTTCATGAGTTTAGATGTCACGCAAATGCACAAATATACTTCGACGTGACCAATACCTAGCTAAATGAACAAACATATAAAAGCGGGAAAATATAGGCATAAACATGCCATCATAAAAATGAAAAAATTGCAATTCTGAAACCGCCATTTTCATCGACATCTCGAATATGATATTTCTCATAATTAACTTAATATCAGCCTACCATTGATAGAGGGGAAAACAGGATATTCGTTGGATGTTACATCTATGAAAATGGCGTGTCGCGAAAAATTCTTTTGTACAAAAATATCAAATGATGAATGCATTTTGGCTTTTAACGATATTTATAATATTTATTTATTATATATGATGTATGTAAAAAGTAAATATTTTCTTAAATTTCAGTTAATAGAAAAATTTCATAGCATTTGAATTATCAAAGAACATAAAAATTAGATGAAAATCTACTTTAGAATAGCTTTGATTTCGGACGAATCTCTGTCAGTTTCTAAAGAATGAGTTATGGGACTTTTTTTTTCTAAGATAATAAAATATATTCTTGACTAAAGAAAGCCAGAAATCTTACATAACAACTAATACACAAACGCACACTTTTACAGAAAATGTAATAAACAGCCAAACGTCTTACAGAGATATCGATAAAAAGCCTTAAATCTCACAATAAACTCAATTTTCTGTTTCTTATATACCTGATTCTAACAATATATATAATAAGTAAAATACTATCATTGAACTTCGTGAAATCAGACTCGTTCATTATTGTTAAGGTGATGTAATTTAAATTCTAGCAGTATAAAAATTTTCCAGTTAATCAGCCTTATGGCTAAGTATATTTATGCTATCATTGAAGTCCTGTCTAGATTAGTTTTGCATACATAAAACCTCCAGCAATTTTAGATTAATTTGTCTATAAAATTAGTGTTCTCTTTTTTTTTATTTTATTTTATTCCTCGATTTCCTTTTCCTTCACTTTCTTCCACGTAAAGAAAGGAATATATAATTTTTATCATTTTCGTTATTAATATTTCATTTTAAGTCACGTTTCCGACACCCTTATTAGCATGACTGTGATGGGTTTTGAAAATTATCATAAAAATATCGTTTTGGATTAAGAGGCTCATTCTGTCAGAAATTTTACTACGTCCGGGGGTGCTTTTTGAAAAGATCAAGATGCTTTTTGAAGTCTTGGATGCTTTCGGAAATTTCTTGCTTTGAATAACTATTTAATTTATTGGTAGGAAATCATAAGACAAAGCGTAGGATTTTGGAGATAACTCGAAAATTAAAAGTTATTCAGTTTACTAAACGCTTAAACATAAAGAAGTATTTTTTAGATAAACAGTTACTAATTTCTTTGAGAACACATAAAAATATTTTTTTTAAATTATTTTAGTTGCAAATATAAAGACATCTCAGGCATTAAAGAAAGACACAGAATGGAAAAATACTCATACGAGGAAAATATTTCGCTTTTCTTGAGGATTTTCAAGCAATTTAAACTTAAGAGAAAAAACTTTTATATTTAAAAAAATCTTTAACTTTCCTATCATTTCCTGTCAAAATTTAATACTACTTAAATTTTTTTAACCCCGAATTTAATCATTTCCAGTATACCCTTTTTAAATGTATTAACTTAATCTGATGCCAATCAGTGCTCTAAAATTAATAGAGTAAAAGATTATAATTAGAAAAAGATGTCTTAGAATTGAAACATTTCATTCAGGTGTCTATCGAATAATTTTTTTCTGGAACTTTTATAAAAATGCAATATTCAATGTATATAAGAAATTCATTATGCATAATTAACCATTAAATATTATATACTATAAAATTAGCCATTAAGCATACATATTGCATTAAGCATTCGTACTGCATTACATAGCATACTATTTTAATTTCACATGCGTTAAAAGCAAAAAATTACTACTATGAACCATTCCAATCCATTCCTTGCCATATGATGTAATTATCTGGTTTCAGTTCGGCGAAGAGAAATTCCTGCATTCGACTTCGAAAGTAAACATAATTTATTTTCAAGTATTTTTCGCTGCTCAAATCCTTCTTGTTCTTTACATTATTAAAACCGTTTAGAAGCGATGTCTCTAATACATTTTTTTTTAAGTTTTCATTCTATCATGTAATAAAAGTACTATCGAAAATTTTCAAAATTTGCTTTATATCTGGCACTTTATTACAGGCTTGAATTTCGTTGCCCTGAGTGAAGATGCAAGTTTGGATAGATTACATTGGAAGCTTTTATTTGCGTAACATTTTCAGGAGCAGATATTAAAAGAAACTCTTTGAATCCTTGATATTAACTATAAAGTAAGTTGTTAATAACAAGTATGTGGCAAAGACTACACAATTTGGTTGCCTTTTCATACTACGGAATCACACCAAATGTTTAAACATTCTCAAATTCAGCAAAATCTAAGAATATTTTCAGGTTAAGAGAAAGAAGTTTAATTACATCAGTCGCTTAATTAATTCATTCATTTTTTACTCTCTCAGTAACCTTCTCGGGCGTCAAAAGATTTCGATCTGTTGAATCCGAATTTAAGAAACACTTTTAATTGCAACCCACCAGTTTTAACAGAGCTAAAGTATGAAATCCTCATGTGCCAAGATACTAGTTTTAGTACATATCTTTTGTCCATAGCTCTAACAAATGCTTTCATGAAACCCAGTTTTAAATGCAGCTGAAGCAAATAAATTTTTCTCGTCCAATCCGCTCATTCACACTAGAAAGTGAAAATGGGCTGTAAAGTTACTTAGGGAAGTCGATAGGAAGTGTGCAGTTTTCCTGTATGATGCTTTAAATTCTGTCACATAATTTAATGAGAAAAATAATGAGAAAGTATTTAAAATGTCTTAATGAGAAACATATTTTCGCGTAGTTACAAACTTGGTTTGGGTGATGCTATTTTATGCTGCTTGTATAACTAATTGATATAAAATGCTTGTAATTGGCATTATGTTAAATACTTAATTCAGAAAAAGTGTTCTTCCTACTCAAAAATTCCCTCTGTAAAAGGAATGAAAGAAAAGAAAGAAAAAAATTCCCTCAAAAGTATTACCCGAAAAAGCACTTTTTCAGTCCACTTTGAAGAGGTAGAAAAAAAAAAGATTCTAAATTATATAGAATATCCATCAATTTCCTAGGAACGATAAAAAAATAAAAACCGAAATTTTCAGATTTTATATTACTCCCAAAGGGACTTTTAACGTTTTATTTATTAAATATCATGTTCTTTACATTTAAAACACAGCATTATCACAAAATATTGATTTTCAAAATCAAAATAAATATCTGAAATATGAAATATCAATATTTTGATATTTTTGATATTTCAGCAGCATTATCACAAAATATTTAAAAACAGCGTATCTTTAGAATTTCCGATACAGTTTCGCACGCTTAACATAATTTTTTTTTTCGTACAATGTTGCCATTGCTCGTTTTGAAATCGTCGAGATCGTTAATTAAAAATTCGTTAAAGTTTTACAAAATATGAAATACTTAACAAAACAAATTCAAAATTCGGGCTTCCAAGTGCCCACGTTCGAGTGGAGGATTACGTTATTCAAAATTTGATGGCGCTAGGTACCATCGTTTGTTCACAATGCGAGAAGCATACATACATTCATTCAGATTCTTCATTATTTAGCTTGTTTAAATATAATACGGGGCAATAATATTTGGTGGCAACAGTTTAAAAAGTAATTCACTTATAGTGAAATGCCACAAAACGCCGTTTTGAGAGTATAGTTCTTTTTGAGCTACCGCTCGTTTGAGCTAAGAACAGTATGAAACTAGGTCTAGATCGCAGATTGTCAATCTGCTGTTGATCTTATTTTGAAATAATAATCCTAATAATTTAAGAAATCTGAACAGAAACAGTGCCAGATTCAGTCACATTACTGAAACGTGTTTCAGTCAAATAAGCTATGTTTTCTGTAAGATGTTGCTGCTATAAATTCTACTTACTGCTTCAAAGAAGTAATTTCTCTCATGTATTTTGATTTAAGAGACTACAGTATATAAGAGATTTGTATACATGGACAAAAAAATTATTTAAAAAAGGAAGATGAAAAATTTTGCAGTTATTTATACATAAGAAAATAGTCTTTTTTCTCAAAATAATAAATAAAAATTAAATCTGGCTTTTTACTCGCTTGCACGAAAAAAAAGAAAAGAAAATTTCAAAATTTTTTGTGAGACTTTTGATAAACATCCTCAGAACTTGATGACAGATTTTTGTCCAAATCAAGCAATAAAACATCATCCAAAATTAGATTCTCTCTTGAAAACACAGAAGTCAACTGTGTTATCACCTGTTGTTGTTAATGAACAAAATGTTCTCGGAGTAGGCAGTAAAATTCGATTCACAAACGAGTGGCATATAAACTGCGCAGCTAGCTCACAGCTACACTTGTTAGAAATGAATGCATCTCGTAGTAGCAGGTAAATACACAAAATGGAAATAAAAACCTTGTAAACTCGCGATTAATATCAGTATGAATAAAGAAAGACATGATAGAATAAAAATAAGGACGATATCTCTGAAAATTAAAAGGAAACAAGCGTAGAACAAGAACAACTAAGAATCTTCTGGTAACTAAAACAGACATTATAAATTTGCCGTACAACACAATCATACATTATTGACAAAAAATTTTGTATGAAGTATTTTGACACTTGTAATAAATGTTTTGCTTGCAATGGCAGAAAAAAAAATTCCAAAAAGTTTAAAAATTATCAAAAGAAAAAAAAAATCTGACAGTGCCCAAAATTATTTATTAAGTTTTTTTGCGCTCTCGCTGAGCTCGTCGTCTGTAAATCTGCTGTTCCATTCACTCTTTTTAGTTTTAATATTAAGCAGCATTTTCTCAGCACATCCGCCATATACAATTCAGCAGCAAAATTACAAAATTTTAAAAGCAACATAGCAACATATGTTTAAAATTCGCGATGCAGTGTTAAATGCTGGCATACATTCTATTTATTTATTTATTTATTTTTTAGTCTTTTCTCAGTTTATCACACATCAATGTTCAGTATTCTTAGTATTATGGCTTACAAGCTTTTTTTTGGGGGGGGGGCTTTTTATCATTAACGTTTTATGTGCTAAATAGCATGTTCTTCGCACTTACTCTATATAAAGTTCAATTCAATAGCAAAATCACAATATATTTAAAAGCAGAATATCTTTAGAATTTCTGACAGACAGTCTCGCTCGTTGGAGATAAAAATATTTTATTCCGTACAGTGTTGCCACTAGCCGCTTTCAAATCGTTGAGTTTATTGATGAAAAATTCATTAAAGTTTTACAAAATATAAATTATAAAATTCGAAATTCAGAATTCGGACTTCCAGGTGCCCATGTTCGGAGGGAGGACAATGTTATTCGAAATTTAATTGCTCTAGGTACCGTCTTTTTTCCACAATGTGAGGAACACACATGCATATTCTTTGTGATTTAATTTCTTTAAAGGTAATACTGGACGACAGTATTTGATGGAAACAATTTGTGATTGTTTGTGAAACAAAAAGTGATTTGCCGTTTATACTAGAAGACGCACAATCCAGTTTCGAGATTAAGAACCATTCGGGATAACGGTCTTTTTGGGTTAAAAATGTTTAATTAAGATATTTTTTATGTATATACACAGATTTATTATTTAACTAGAGTACATTTTTAGACATAACTAGCGAAAGTACCCGATACCAGTTAAGTTAGATTGAGAGTAATGTATCTAACAACAGAGAGAACGATAGCGCTATAATCCTTCTCTAATAACGATGCGAAAAATACAATTCACAGTCATACATTTTTCAGTCTGATGCGATATAGAACTCACCTAAAAAGCTTCCATAGAAAAATAAACTAATTCTCCCTCATTATATCAGCAACAATGGCACGCAGTTTCGAATGATTTTTGTCTTTCTAAGCAAATGGTCGTAAAAGCTCAAGTTCCTCCCAATATTTCACCTATATTCAACTTTAGTCCATTAAATATGGCAAAAAATTGATCATAATTGATCAGAAATCAATAACGCGAACAAACAAACACACATTCTTCTTTATATATATATAGATTTCGTAAAACTTACAAATTTTTGATTAACATACTCTATGATTTGAAAGCGAGCAGTAACAATACTTTTCGAAATAAAGCATTTTTATCTCCAACGCGCGAGACTGTTGCTACTCGGAAAAATAAGTGCGAAAATTAGTGTTTTCAGAGTTGTTAATTAATATCTCGGCTAATTAAAGTTCTACGAAGATGGAAACAGTCGAAATGGCTTCCCACGAGGTTTTGGAATCGGGAATAATGTATTTAATGTTTGGCAATGCTACTTTTATTTCATTGTAAAACTTAGAAATTTTTTATTAACAATCTCCACAATTTGAAAACGAGCAGTGGCAACACTTCTCGAAATAAATCTGATTTTTATCTCCAGCGTGAGAGTGTTGCCACTCGGAAAAATGAGGGCGAAAATTAGCGTTTTCAGAGTTTTAATTAATATTTCTAATTTTAACTTTATTTTTTTTTTTTAAAAAGCCGACGTCGACCTTTTCTAGGACCCAGAAAAGAATTGCAGAAAATTTGGTGACAATAGCCGTATTAGTGATTGAGTTAATCGCGAACAAACACACAAACGGGCATTCTTCTTTATAGATTATTACAAAAGATTCATGACAAATTAATGTTTAATAAAAGTAAATTTAATAAATTCTGATTTCGCTTTCATTTGAATGCAAAATCTCAATGAATTTTGAGAAATAAATGAGATTTCTCTTCTTCAGGGATAAATTAATAAAAATTCTCTGGTACAGAATTTCTTTCTCACGAAGAGAAACCATGTCGTTTACTTTTGCATTAAAGTGAAATTACGTTTTGTTATGAAAATTTTTCTTACTCAAATTTAGCATTCAAATTAAACAGTAATTGTTAATATATTTCATTCCGTTAGAGCTAGAAAAGCGGTAGTTTTTCAATTAAAGTGAAGTAAATTAGGTTAATACATTCTTTTCTTCATGCCGTCCAAGTAAAAATTTTGATAGAATAGTGCAGTAAATACTAAATTAACCATCATATTTCCAAATACTCATTGCTGTGGAGGATTAATTAAAAACGTTAAGACCAATTATCCTATATAGAAACGTGAAGAACTGAAGAGCAATTCCTCTTTCGATTTAAATTAAGCAATATTTTATTTATGTTTTCGTAATTATTAAAATATTCTATGAATGCACACGACAAAAGAACTTCACTTGAAAATGAGCAAGCATCTTTTTTTTTTGCTTAATATTTATGATGCAATAAAATATTAATATTATTCTTTTCTTACATATCTCCTTTTCATTTCAGATTCAACGAGTGATTATTTTCAAAGGAAAATTAATATTATAATTTATTTCGCAGTCCTAAACATGAAACATTGCAGCAGACTTCTTTATTCTGAACGTCTTTTATATTTAAAAATTTGATGAGCATCTTGTGAAATCTTTTTTTCCCCTTTAAATACCATTCAGTTCCAATGAGTATATCCAATATATAAACATTTTTTAAACAGCTAATTTTGTAGAAAATATTTATTTTAATCTTTTTTTCACTATTATAAAGCAGTGCTTATAGCAGTAACATGTTTTTCGCATCACAGGTTATAAAATTTGTCTTGTTCTATTGAAGTTAAAATTCTGCTGTTTGTTAATTAAAACCAGAAGCCAAAGAAGATATACCGATTTTATGACATTCGGTACTAATGGAATTTATCTATAAACACTTTTCAATGAAATTTAGCGCTTTAAATGTCTTGAAATAAACAAATTCTAATCTTTTATTTTAAGTTGCATTTAATTTCAAATGGCGTTAAAAGGTATAGAATATTTCTAAACACATAATGTTCTTTGTTAAATATCCCATTCTAAAGAATATTCTAATTTCGTTACAGATTTACGATTGTAAAACTTCGATTCGTAAGATCTTCTGCTGAATTTATTAGTTTTTGTGTATTATGTAAAATACAGTAAATACTACCTCATTCATTACCCAAATGTGGGCATTTAGAAGCATTTCCTGAAATATCCTGCAACTTACGTTTTAAAATATTTACATTTTGCGGTGTTTGGAATTTAAAAAAAAAAAGACAGAAATGTCAATAACTTCATCCCTTTCAATCTTAAAATGAAATTGCATGAAATAAGACATAGGAAAATAATTTTCAATAACAGACTTGCCAAAAATTGTCAAGATTTAAAAACTTCGATTCAATCTATCTAAATTCGGAAAACAAACTTTTTTGCAAATGCCCAAATGCTATTATTTAGGTTATTATTAAAATAGCTTTTGCTATGTTTTGTTCGTGAAGTTCCTTTTACTTCTCTCGGTAAATGCCTTATGAGTAAGTATTATGGATTTGTGATATTTATAATCATTATTTATGCTGTAAATTTTGGCAACAATATCGATTTAACACGTTTACGCGTTTTAGAGAGCAAAACAATATAAATTTTAATTTATACCTGACGACTAATTTTGCATAGTTATCTCCTTCAGTCAATAAATAAATTCTACAGTTACTAAATTTACCAAATCATAAATTTTGCCTGACAAACCGTTTAAAAATTTTTCTTACGAACAAGTTCTTAAATGATTTTTAAGCAGGGAATATGTAAAAATATAAATACCTAGTCAGTACTTCATCATACAACCATTTCTAATAGCGGAATCTTTAGTGAAATAAAAATTATTTTCAGAGAAATGAGGCTTATTGACAGGTTTCAAAATTTTTCATGTGGTCATCTGAAAGGTTTCATTTGACGAAAGACAGATGGCTGAGGATTTTTTTTTTTCATTCATACAAGGAAGACTGACACACTTTACATAATATATTTAATGACAGATTACAAATGGTAATGTATGACCAAGGGAAGATTTTTCCTTAAGTACTACTTATTTAACAATGTTTCTTCTTATACATGAAAAAATGTGGGATGCATATTTAGTAATTTTCATCAGTACTTTGTGGAGAGTTGATTGACTGCCTATTAATTATGCGGAATGACAAGTTTGCTTCGAACGTTTAATTAAAAGTTATTATGTCTCTTAATTGGGCAGATGTTACTTCTAATGATTATAATATCATTAATAAGCACTGCTACTAATTAAATCGGAGCAACGTGTTAAAACTTCTAAATGTCCTTAATCACTAAAGCAAGTTTTTATCATAAGCGACATCTAAAGTACAGTTTCAAGATGTACTTCTGAAACACATAATTTTTATAACGATAAAAGCATTATCAAAGGAGTACCGTGCTGTCACGTAAATCAAAAATAAATTTTAGAAAAATGAAAAATCTGAAAGGTTTCAGATTTTAAATTACGTCCAAAGAGGCTTTTTTTTTTCAACATTTTGTGTGTTACCTTTATTTATGAAATATCATTTTCTTCGCATTTAAACTTAAAATTTAATTCAAGAGCAATGTCGCAAAATAATTTTAAAAGGTTAATCTTTAGAATCTCCGATATAATTTAATCTTTAGAATTTCCGATACACGGACTCGCGCGCTGGAGATAAAAACGTTTTTTCTGTACAACGTTGCCATTACAGGCTTTGAAATCCTTGAGTTTGTTCATCAAAAATTCGTTAAAGTTTTGCAAAATATGAAATCGATAATAAAACAAATTCCAAATTTCAAATTTGGGCTTCCAGATGCCCATATTCGGGTGGAAACGCTCAGTATTGAAAATTGGACGGCTTTACGTACCATTGTTTTACCACAATGTGAGAAACATACATACATTTATGCAGTTTCTTCATTGTTTAATGTCTTTTAATGTAATACATGGCTATAATATTTGATGGCAACAATTTGAAAAGTGAAGCAACGCTTTTAGTGAATCGACGTAAGATGCCAAAAATGAAACTAATAGTCCTTTTGGGCAAATTGCCCCTGTGGACTAATAATTTTTAGAGATTTTAAAATTCAATAAATAAAAAAAAAGCCTGAAAGGTTTCAGATTTTAACGGTGGCTCAAGAATATTCGTTAAAGTCTTTTACATTCTTCCTGAACTCACAGTCTACCAGTCTGAGCTCACACTCACTTCCACTAACCCATTTATTTTTTTGGTCACCTTTATTAATAAGCATAATTTTCTTCGCACTTACGCCATATGCAATTCAACACCAAAATTATAGAAATTTTAACAGCAACATAGCAGCATACGTTTGAATTCCTGATTGCAGTGTTAAAGTGTTTGCATACATAGTTCTTCCCCTCCCCATCTTTTCTCAGTTCATCATATGTATGATCAGGTATGTATTTCTTACTAAGAGGGCTTTACAAAAAAATCTTTTCTTATTATCTTTTCGAGTATTTATTGTTTATTTTAATTATTTAATATCACATTATTGTCGCTTGCGCAACAACAGAATTCGATTCAACACCAAAACCACAAAATATTTAAAAACAGCGTATCTTTAGAGTTTCCGATAGACAGTCTCGCGAGCTGGAGATAAAAATGTTTTATTTCGTACAGTATTGCTACTGCTTGCTTTTAAATCATTAAATTTATTAAACAAAACGGATTATAAGACAAACTCAAAATTCGGGCTTGCAGGTTCATATGTTAAGGTAGAGGCCTGCATTATTCAAAATTTGATGGCTTTAGGTACGGTTGTTTCTTCACATTGCTAGACACATACATTCATTCACGCAGACATTCTTCATTACTTAATTGCTTTAAATATACTACACGAAAAATATTTGTTGGTAGCAATATGTAAAGTGAAACAATGCATTTAAATGTTTCGACGCAAAATGCCGTTTCGCTATTAATATAACATTCGGTGCTAACGTCCCTTTTAGGCTAATAAATTTTAGAATAATTTTAGAGATCTTAAAAATGAAAAATGAATTCAACGGATTCCAGGAGACAAAATAACATCTTACGGAAATTCAAGGATGGTGGAATCGCTACATTTAGTTTTAAAGATACTACGCTAATGAAAGATAAATTTTTTATGTTCCTACGTGATATTTCAAATGGTATTTTCTTATTAATTAGAACTTTACAAAATGGAAATTTCAACCCATGCCCTGCAACATTTCATTGAAAACAAGACTAGTGGATAACACTGTTAGAACAGTTTTAGAAGCACTTTAGTACCTTTATAGTATGTTCGATACATTTGGCTTAAGTGTATTTATTAGAAAAAATTGAAATGAAGAGGTGAAAAAAGGATAAAGAAAAAAAATTAATTTTAAAATAAATGCTACATATAGCTATGAAACAAATGAAACACTAAAATCAGTTTACTAAATTAAATAGTTTTGTAAGTTTAATTAAAAGTAAATTGAATTGAAACGAAAGTTTGTACAATAATCATCAAATTATGCGTTTAAATTTCTGCCGTTCACTTGGAACAAACCATTTCTAAGGTTTTATAATACGAACTGCAAAAAATGATATTAAATACTACTATTTTTAAATCAAAATACTGATGCCTAATATTGTTATCGACGTACATATACGTATATTTTTTTAATTCTGCTTTAGTTGACACAAGTGCTAGATAATGTTTTTGCATTGATCTGATGCCATCGTAATAAACCTAACATTTTTAAGTAAAACATTTTGAAACGCATTTCTGCTATACATTGCCTTTTGGAAATTTTAATATTCTTTATAATACTATTTTTTTCCATAGAAATACCGATAATTGTTTGGTGACTAAAAATTCAAAACAATTCAGAGTAAATATATTACAATACCTTAATGTTACAAAAAAAGTATAACAGAAAAATATTCTTAAGCCAATTTTAAAAGGTTGTTTTAATTTCACCCAAAATTATCTGATCTACAGGATGCAATTATCAAACAATTTAAGATCTACTGAATCATATTTAGATGACAAATCTTTCTCTATTTGTATTAAAAAACAGTAGATCGCTGATTTAATTTGATACTAATATCATTTCAGAAATGGAAACAGTTTTCTTCTTCTCTGGTGGTTTAATATTTTAATTAATCACAATTTTTTATCATATTTTTTTTAATTTGCTGGTTTTCAGTGATTAAAAGTATACATATCATTCTAATTTAGAATGCTTATTTTTTACGTGCGTTATTAAAAAAAGTTTTAAAATTATGTAATATGGGAAGTCTGAACTTCTTGTACGTATTATAAATACTTAGACATTACACGATTCATATCGAAAGTAAATCTTCTTCAGCTATACTTCAGATATATATTTAATAAACTGCAATTGTCCAATATCAGATGGCTTTTACAACTATTTTTAAACTAAAGGAACGGAATGAAAATCTGTAAATTTCTTCTTCAGGTGACCTCTTTAATACGACTGCTGTGTTAAAGTGTGATTTATAGCTGCTTCTTTGCTTCTTTAGTGCGAAAATGACTTTCTTAAAATGAAACATCTCATACATAATATATATGAACTTTGTAACATGGTGAGCTCTTAAACATAACATTCGTTAGGGAATTCTTTATATAACTGAATAAGTTAAATAATAGGATTAGTAAAATGAATAATGAATAAGTTAACTAAAGTTGCATTAATAATGCATAACATCGTGTACATTTGGAAGCTCAAGTTTCTTTTAAGCAAATTTTAATGCAACAATTCTGTCATGACTTACAAATTGCAATTTCACGCCTCGCGTAACGTTAATTCATTAGAAGTAACATTAATAGAATGTCAGGGGGTATTTAGTTCTTTGTCACATTACAATAACTAATTACTCTTTCAACTAATTAAATTTAACAGTATTAATTAGTAAAATTCTTCCTTTGTTTTTCAAATTGCAAATGAAATAAATGTTCATTTTTTAAAGTCATTGCGAAACAAAAGCTGAATTTTGCTTAAACCCGACGTATTTGTCAATTAATCTTAAAGTATCTGCTCCTCGTATGATTGTTTCAACTTTTATTTTACTTAGAAATGTTCAAAATTTTTGATTGATTGATTGATCTGTAAGCATGTAAAATCAAATTTCAACTACTTCAAGAAATTTAAATCGTCTTAATCAATTTTTATTTTTCTTACAGTTCTAAACACTTATGCATATTAATGTTTAAAGAGTATTTCTTTTGCGTATTAGCTTTTTAATGATATCCGACAATAAAAAATTACAGTTATTAAATATATTAAATTATACTTTATTTTCTCATGTGTTCCTTCAGTTTTGTTAATTTCTTTATAAAGTATCAAAATGAAACTTTTCTATACAAAGCAATGTTAATTACATGCTAAACGAACATTCCTTTATTCTTAGGTGAATTAGAATTCTTCAAGACATTTTTTTATGATGTATTATGAAATTTTCAAGCTAAGGTTTTCAGAGCAAATGAAATTTTCAAAGTCATCCATTAATGCAATTCACTAAATTTATAATTTTAATACTTTTTAACAGCTTAAAAAATCCCTTAAATTCCTTAAACATTGCTGATGTTATCATATTTCTTAAAAATACCACAAGTATTAGAATATTGAATTATATTAGTGCTAAGTGAATTAATGAAATTAAGTTCTGTAGAAAATATTGACATTTTGAACCGTGTTTAGAAGTTAACTGTAAAAAGCTAAGTTTTACTATTATAATTATATAAAGTAATAATAACATATTTTTATCATCACCTTTGAAAAAGGAAATAAGCAGTATGAAAAGAATTTTTTCAATAAATAACAAATAAATCATTAAATTATCGTAATTTTTATAGATGTTTATAGAGACTGATATGTTCATTCCTTTAAACAACTCCAGAATTCTCATGTGTGTTTACTTAAGTTTAATTTTAGTTTTCATTATAGTACCTAGAAATTTGGATTTTTTTAAGTAATTGAGAATAATTATAACAAAATAATCACTGGAGTCTTCTTTAGTGTTATAAAGTCATTTATTTCACGAATGAACTAGCATTCAAAACGGATAATAATATATTTACAATATTTGACAAATTAACTTATTTACACCGGCAAGAGGAAAATTCAAACATAAATTTACAAATTTTTCAGTCCATAGAGGCTTATTTAGGAATTTGAGAACCTTATTCTCCTCAAAGAGATTCACAGTTTAAGTCTATCGAAATATTGTCACTGTTAAAGTCTACAGAAAACACTGAATGAATTGATGGAAAACGGTGACACTTTACCTTGTTGCAGACATGCTTGAGCGATGAAAATTGCGGGCCTTGTCGATGACACAGATGATGAATATTTCGCCGCATGGCTTGATGATGCTGGGTACTATTTCACAAGAAAAATGAATGTTCGAAGATGGCTACCAAAGCTTCACTTGTCGATGATTTCCAGCCTTTTAGCTTCTTCCGAGGATCATAAATAAATTACTTTCCATAGAAAAGCTAACAAGCTAACTCATTTTATCAAAGGAAAGGAAGTGATTTACTTAATTAATTAATTGCTATAGAAAAGAATTCTCAGCTATAGTAAGGTAAACTTTTTTACAGCTTTTGGGACTTTAAATAATATGAGAAATTACGCAATATTCATGAATCTTCCTAACGCAAGAACTAGAATATCGAAAACTTTTGAGCAAATATTGGTGAAAATTTGCATGTTACTTATCATTAAATTTCTCCACAATAAACAAATCAGTAAGTTTTAGGAAAGAGAACTAAAAATTAATATATAAGTACCATTAAGCAATTATTTGCACTTAGGCAGCTGAGGAGATGGTTCTGTATTTAAACCATCGAAAATAGTCCTGCAAAATTTACAACTACTACGCTGACTCTTGTAGTTTGACTTAATTCATATTACCCACTTAAAATTAATCCAATAATATAAGCACAATGTTATATTTGTAGATTAGATTTTGGCTATCAATATTTTAAAGTAAAGGACTGAATTATGCAAATTCGATGAAACTTTTTAATTTTGTATATACTAAAAAAATATTTGAATTTAGTACTTAAAATGAATGAATTTATCATATTTTAGAATTTAATTAAAGTAGTATATATTCCTAAATTTCAGCTCCTCTTGTTAGCCCCAAAACAATATATTTTCATATGTCTCTAATGTCAAACTAACTCCGTAGTTTTATAGTCATAAATGTATTTTCTTTGAAAAATATTGGTCTCAATCAAATTGCATAAATTAAGTTCTCTAACTTTATTTACGGATTCAATATTCCTCTTAAAAAATTTCGAATCTGATACACTTCGATGATTAAAAGTATAAGTATTCTACGCAATTTATTTCTGAACTCGAATTTTAAGTGCGTAATGTGAAATAAGTCTATATAAAATATTATAATGATTTCGATAAAGAGAATAAAGATTATGTGTGTTTTAAAGGAGCATATTTTTTTATTTAATATAGCGTGAGTTGTATAGAATTCAAAAATTAAGCGCAAAATAATTTTACAATCATTTCATAGATAATAATGTCATGAATGCAATACGGAGAGTTGGATTCGATGTTTCTTTGCAAACATTGCCGAAAAGTATATGTTATATTACTTTGTAATTCTTTCCAGCTGAAGCTTAAAAAAGAAATGATGAGCTCAAATACATTTCTTCGAATTTTTTTAACGTATTTTGATGCGTAGAAAACTTATGTTATATGCAAAGAAAGGTTACTTTGAGCTATTTCTTCAGTAAAAGATGTGTTTTCATGAATTATTATTTTTATGTAACTAACCTAATAAGGTTTGTAACTTATGAATCATAATCTGCAATTGCTTAATTTTAAAGCATATAATATGTGACTGACATATATATGTAACTGATATTTGTATGTAACTGACATTTGATAGAGCTAAGACATTTTGAAATTTATGTATCAGATATTTAATTTATTATATACATACTACGTTGTGGATTACATATGTTTTTAATCATAACTAAACTAAATAGTTTTTCAAGGAAATGGAAAATATCTGCATTAAAAGGTTTCTATTATAAATTGTATCTTAGCTCTCTCACTCTATATATATATATAAATGTTTCTAGATTTCATATGTATATAAATATACATATAAGAAATCTAGAAAAAAATTTTTCCCTCATAAGAAATATAAAATAAAAGAGTTAAAAGTAAAGATAATAAAAACATTTCTTGGAAGAAGAAAATAGCATCTTTCAGAAGAAAGAAGAAATCTATTAAAATATTCCTGTTAAAAAAGTAGGAATATAAATGACTTGCTGACATTTTAGCAGCACTTTTATCTATAAAAAGCAAACTTAGACTGTAGCAAACTAAAGCTTAAACGTTTCATTTGATGACATTTGATTTAACTCTAGAAAATATATATTCTATCATTTTAAGCACTTTTGCTGTTATTTAGGTTAATTTTGAAATATTTATAGAATCTTTTATACCATTATGCCTTCTTAACAAAATTTGCTTTTAAATATTTTTCAGAGCTAAACTTAGGAAAGTTCGTATCATTCGTATCCTGCACATGACGTTAAAGTTCTTATCCTGCACATGACGTTTTAAGAAGATTTTTTTAAAAATTAAATTCGATGCGTCAGTTCACTGTATCTTGATAGCAATTATTTTCTACAGATCTTCACTATCGTAATATTTTCTAACGAACTTCAAAGTTCTGGAGATTTCTGAACTGCAATTCAGCAGTTAACTTATCTTTATCTAAAGAAGGAAAACATTTAGAAATGGGAAAATGATAAATTTTCTGAATTATAATTTTTTGTGAGGAGTTCAGTTTTAACGGCCCACTTTAAAAGTGAGAGACATCCTAATAATCCGAATAATAGTAATAAAATAGTTAACTATAAAAATCCTTTCTTGCTTCTTGAATATTAAAATTGCTCTATTTTTCAGGCATTACTTGTTTCGTGCAGTATTCATATATTTTTTTTAATTGATAATTTCCATAATGTTAATACAGAATTTTTTATTTGTTAAATAATTCATCCAGCAATTATTGTTACAAGAGATTTCAAAACGGTTTACTATTTTAAGAAATGTTAAATTAAAAACATAAAATAAAGGAACGCTTTATTTGAATTATATATACTTTTATAAAATGCATATAAGGTACTGTTAAGCATTTCCTGATGTGGTAAGTGATTTTCATTGATGGTGCCTGAAATATTATTTCTTCGTGAGGAAATGAAACGTTTTTTTAAGTTGTATATCGTGATATTTTTAAAATTCATTTTGAAGTATTATATAAGTCTTTCAGTTAAGCAACTTTAAGAAAAAATGTTAGCTGCAGAAAACTGTTGGCACATTGTTTAGACTACTTTCCTTTACTGTTAAAAAAAGCGCCTGCTTGAAAAAAGATTTTTTAACTCCAACTATATATTCCAAAGTGTAAATTATCGTCTGTTGCTTGACAGTTTTGTTTCCATGCAAAATGGCACTTTTAAAGAAGCAATGGATAAGAAGGCTATGTTTGTGCGCTTTCCGAAGACAATTATTCATAATTAGGTATTAAAAAATGATGTGAAAACCATGATTTTTTGGTATCTAAAGCAAAGATAGATAATATTGTCAATAAGAAAAGGGGAAAGTCAGAATTTGGCTTCAAGAAGAAAATACATAGCCAAGGAAAAACAGGAATGTTTCGAATGTTGCAAAGGTAAGAGCTTTAACTTTAAAAGAAAATCTGCGAAGTCAAAGGGCAGTTGAATAATCATTAAAATGCTCAGTGTCAACTTTAAACAAAGTGATGAATACTGATTCGAATCTTAAAAAGGCGAAAAAATGTGCATCGTTTTTCTTCACGACATATCGCCGAAAGCAGAACGCACTGCAGAATTCTATATAAGAAACAATTATTCAAACAAAAATGGAAAAATGTTGTCACAGTAGATGAATCTTGGTAAATTTAAGTGACTGCAGTAAAAAAAAGAGATCCAGTTATTATTATGAAAGAGAATAAGAAAATCTTAGAACATGGCTCAAAGAATCTAAAGAAAATTTTTCAAAGGGATTTATGATTGTTGTTGTTTTTTGATATAACGACAAATAAAAATTAAAGACAGGGCAGAAAACTGTTAGGGTCAACTCTAGATATTATCAGGAACATATTTTATACCCAATTTTCAAATATGAAATGCTTCTGTTTACCCACAGTGCCATCCATCAGTAGAACTGCATCAAGACAAAGCAAGCAGTCACAAGTCAAAATCCATCGCTAATTTCTTGGAAAAAATGGAACAAGAAACAGGCATCGAAACCATACCCTTCACTCATATCTCTACTAAATCTTCTGATGAATCATCCACGGACTTTTTGCGTTTTTTGGACTTTTCTCAAGAGATTTGTCCAAACGTCGATCTACAACCTTCCTTGGATTTTGGACCGTTTTTCAAGAGGAATGGAATACCTCTCTTAATATTAAAAAATGCTTTTTTTGTGTTGGCAATTATGGTGTAGAAAGATAGTGAAGAAAAGGGTTTTCAATGTAGCATTTAAAACAGAAATCTTTCAGGTAAAATATTTCTGTAAATACAAAGAAAATCGTCTAAAAAATGTGCGAACAGCCTCTGTGGAAACGAGCAAAGTTATGCACCATTATACTCTATAACTATTAAAAATTTCCAACTAAAGAAAAGCAGTATTACTAATGCAATAATTACTTTTACCAATAATTAAGTAATAACATTTGCAGTCGGATCTTAATTTACCTTCAGTACAATCATGATTTAAAATTGTAGTGGAATTAGAAATATTGCTGTGGGTAACAATCAATGTGTAAAATTGAAAAAACTTTTTCACTACATGCAATGACTTTGATTTGACTCAACATTAAATATCAAGCCAAGTACTATTATCATTTCTGAATATTACTCAAAAAAATTATTTGAAGTTTTCTATCTGAAGTCTGTTTTTAAATACACCTGAATTTCACTTCATCTCATACTGGGGCACATTTTTGTTTGTTATGAATTCTTCAAGTTTCGCAAGGACAGTATTTTCCTGGCATTATACAAAAGCCTTATACAATAAAATGTAATAAAATAAATAATAAATAATAATAAAGTCTGCCCAAAATCTATCGAAACGTTTTGTTGCAAAATTATTTTTGTGACTATAATCTGTACAAACACCAGCATGTTTTCATCCATGAAAATAATCTGCTTTCAAAATTCAATAATATAATGGAATATTGCATTTCTGCAAAGTTTATTACTTTCAGATAAATGAAAGTATTCAT
Source organism: Stegodyphus mimosarum (assembly GCA_000611955.2). NCBI lineage: Eukaryota > Metazoa > Arthropoda > Arachnida > Araneae > Eresidae > Stegodyphus > Stegodyphus mimosarum. The sequence continues at coordinate 238,617 of KK122415.1, forward strand.
TGCGCAAAAATTTATTTCCCTTGAAATTAGCGGAATATTAATTAACACTGAACAAACTTGGATATTTTATGCTGAGTGCACGGATAAAATTCATTATTTTTTTAACAATCAATCGAATAAGTTACATTAATTAATGTTACTTAACATTTAAATTATTTTTTTCGCTTTTAGATGCTTTATATTTCTTACATTATGTACTAATTAATTCGGATCATTATAAAATCGTGTTGCAGAGAAACCCGCATTTTTTTTTCAACCTTTCGAGTTCTAGATTAGTGAAATTAAAAATCATTTAAGTGAAAGGGAAAATTCAGGGAAGCTCGAGTAAAATCAGTAAAGTTTACAAAAGTCATTATGTTTCAAACTAAGCTATCATGAGATGTGTTAACCCCCCATTTTCCTGTGCTGAGCTCCTTTAGTTCATAAATTTAGATACGTTTACCAAACTGAAGGAGAATCAAAGAAATTATTTGCATTACAGATCTATCCAAGTAGTTGATTTTGTATTCTCACGTAAATATTTGTATGTTTTTATACGTTTAAGATACATTCGCGTTTGTTTTCTGCAATTAGAAAATGTTAAATTAACAACACATAAAATTTTAAATTAATGGCTAGTTATATCTCCACTAATTTCTAAATGAATTTTGAATAAAGATGGGGGGAAAAATAGACACATTTGAATTCCAGTTTAGCATCTGATTAATAATAATTTAGTTGCTTTTAAAAATTAATATTTTTAAGATTTATTGAAGAAAAAATTGATGGTCACCACATCTATAATAAGTGAACATTTCCCCTTTCAGACAAGAAAGTACATTTTTCAACAAAACAGTACAAATAAATGCAAATAAATAATCTTTTAATAAATTTTAGTTATAGTGAAATCCTTCATATACTATTAATATCAATATTGTTTAAACAGTGTAAAGCAAATGAATGGGAAACTTTTATAAAAGGAAGTTTAATGAAAGGAGTTTCGTGTTTTTATGCAGGTTCATGAAAGGAATTGCTTGTTCATTATTGCTTGATGAGTTGTTAATTTTTGCTTCATGTTTAGTAAACAAATATTCTAACAAACTTTACCAATGAGGAAGATCTCACTTTATCTCAAAGTGTGGCAAATTTTTGCTTGCTGTGAATTCTTCAAGTTTCGAGAGAACAGCCTTTTCATAGCATTATACAAAAATCTTATACAATGTTAAAACCAAGTCTTCTAAAGTTGTTTATTTATCACTGCTGTGAAATGTTGTTATGTTACTATAACTGAAAAACGTTGTTACATTTGATATAGAAATTTTAAAATATCGTAATACATTACACACAAGTTTGCTAAACTTTCTAAACGTATTGTAGGGCAAATAGTGAAGAGGGAAATAATGTATGTGTTTATGTAGTTTAAAAATGCCCTTTTAATATTCAAATGTCAGAGTTACAAATAAACCTTGGGTAATGAAATAAAGGGGACTTTTATGCAGTTATTTAACCTGTGAATAGAAAGAAAGAATGAGAAATAATCAAAATATATTTGTCATATAATAATTCATAATGTCATTTAATTGCGATACCTGCAAGTCTATAGTGTAAAAGTGATAAATACAGCTATGCGGAAACGTTATAATAATACCTTACTGAGAGAGATACTGGCTCTTCAGCTGACAATTTTAAGGCTTTAAAAATCAAATATTGCCTTTATGAAAATATTACACTTTCCAAAGCCAACAGATCAACGAAATGTGAAATTCTAAACGTTATACCTATTTTTATCATTTTCTATTGACAGCATTCATTTAATAATTAGTTAAGACATCCTAGTAGTCTTTTAGAAAGATTCATGAATAAGCACAGTTGCATAAAACTTTAAAAACTTAACATGCAGTTTATGAAAACTACTGACCTCCATTTGTACAGTACATATTCAGTACCCTTTAAACTGAACAAGATTGGAAAAACGTAAGATCGAAATTTTTCATATTAGGGTAAAGCTCTGTTTTATCTTAATAAGAAATATTAATTTAAACTTATTTTTAAAAGGTAACTTTAAAACCTTATTTGCAAGTGAAATAAAGCATTAAACGTTAATTTTCTAGATTAGATATCTTCTTTTTAATCTAGGTGTTAAAATTTAGCTACAAGAATTTAGAGTACAGAGACAGAAAAAGAAATAAAAGATATATCCTTACTGTTTGTTTTCTGGGAAGCAAAAGGCTTAAAAATCATCATACAGTTCTTGAAGTTCAGTTTCATTTTGAGGAATCGTCTGATACGACGTCTAGTGACTTAGATGAGATATCGCTGGAGACAGAATCTACTCTTACTGGTGGGGAGATGCCAGCATTAATGCAGGGTGGCATAACTGCCGACCCCAGTAGAGCATGGTCAGGCAGGCTCGGAAAAGCTGCCGGGACAAAGGTAGGTTTGTAGGGGCCTAGCGATGGCAGAGCAGCCGCGAACGGCACCTGACCCAATCCTCTATGTAAATGATGATGCAGGGGTAAACTGAAGACGCTCGTCGCAGCCTGTGGCGGTTTTGAACCGACGAACAGGTGTGGAAAGTCCGCACCGGTCATGACCGGGTTGAAAGTCATAGCCGCCGAAGTGTAGGTGGGATGCCAATTAGCCATGCTGAGCTGAGGAAAGGTCGCCAGCGACCTAGATGCCAGCATAGGTTGAGGTATCATAGGTTGGTGTCCTTGCAAAGCACCGTGTGTTCCGACAAGTCCACCGTTTTTAATGTCAGGGCCTATGATATTTTCAATAGTAAATGGCTGTTTGTAGGTAGTGGGCACACTAGATGAAAGTAAAGTCTCACCCAGAGGTTGCAGATGGCTGGGAGCTGCAGCAAGAGCTGTCAATCTCATCTTTGCATGTTCCTGTACAGCGGCCTGGGTGGCCGTTTCGAAGTGTTTGAGGTCCGCAAGTGCTGCCGCTGTAGCATCTTTAGCTTGTTTGCTTAGTTTAAAACGCTTTCGGCGTCGTAGGTAGCTACCGTTCTCAAACATATCACCACAGGCCGGATGAAGTGCCCAGTAGCTTCCCTTTCCGGGACGGTCCGGCCTTCGTGGTATCTTGATGAAGCAGTCATTAAAAGACAAATTATGCCGCAAACTATTTTGCCATCGTTGAGTGTTCTTTTGGTAATACGGAAATCTGTCCATTATAAACTTATAAATATCACTTAGAGTTAGCATTTTTTCACTTGAGCTATTGATAGCCATAAACGTCAAAGAAATATACGAGTACGGCGGTTTCTGCTCGCCGTACGTGCTGCGTCCAGGCCTCGGCATGATTTTGGCCCTCCTCAGTAAGGCCGACGGCTCTTCCAGTCCATAGAGATCGCGGCTGACGCTGAACAATCACCACCGCACTAATATGATTACTGCCGCAGAGTAACTCGGCGAACTTCCTCCCTTCTGCTCGAAGGGGGCAGGGCCGTCGTAGAGTCCTCAGGTATGGAGGGGGGATGTGACGAAAGGGGTGGAATAAAGTTGACGTTATAACACGAGTAATAACACATACGCCAACGCGAAACGCACACAAGAAAACAGCGCGCGCATACACCTTCGAGAAAACTTTCGGCCTGCTCAGCAGTTTACCGGCCTCTTTGCCGAATGGTTCGCCGCAGAGGTTCGGCAAACAACTTAGGATACGCCCTTCTGCCCCCGCCCATAACGCGCAGATGAAGAACCGCCTATTGATGAGCTTTTGGCCAATGAGCATACCCGAGGGAGTCACGGTGAGTAGAAGCAAAGCCGGCCTCCTTTTTTTACTGCAGTTCTTTTCTAACTTTCCGTTCGGCGCAATATCTCACGACCCTTCGTGCATTCTATGACTACGAAGGAGAATTTTTTGTAATTTGTTAAAAATATCGCTTTAATTTCGCATGAAAATATTGTTTTACAAGAAAACGCAGTACAGAAGTAAAAATTCTTCAGCCTAAGTATTATTTTACTTCCATTTGGCAATATGATTTTAGGTTTTATGATTGCCCTAAACGCAGACCAGTCAGAAAATATCAGAAGACGAATACGAAGTGCATTAAATAACAAATGAATGTTTGAAAATTTTAAAATTCCAGAAAGTTATTGTAACATGAATTTGTAAAATTAAATATCATATGCATAAAATAATTTAAGATTTTTTTTAATCTAAGGAAACCTTTTTTAATTTAAAAAAAATCTAAGGATTTTTTTTAATCTAATTGTTTATGAATATTAATGTAATAAATAACATTAGAATTAATACAACAGTGACATATTTAATACAGATGCATTGAATACTACCTAAAGCAATCCTATGGCGAAAGAGTTAGTTTTCTTATGTAATAAATAGCCTATAATGTTATTAAATTAACGAGATACTTGATGAATCGCATTCAACATTGAAGCGAAGGTAGAAGCGGAGTAGAAGTGGTGTCTGAAGAATTTTTAGCTTTCGTTAATTAAAAATTGCTAGCTTCAATATATATTGAAAATTATCAACAGTTAGAATTAATACAAATAATAATACTGTTGTTAGAGTAGTTAATGATGAAGATTGCACATTTAATCTCTACCCTTGCCGTTTCAAATAAATAAAAAGTAACTCATAAGAAATATATCTGTTACCGGCAATGTAGTATGAACGTTAGCAGTCTATAGAATACCTTGGCATTTTATAGAATGGCCTGGCGTTTTAAGTAAGGTATGAAATATGAGAATTATTGTATATTTTATCTTGGCATTGTATAAAGGCAAATGCTAGGTATAAAGGCAAATGCTGTTTAGGGAAAGTATGAAAATAAGGTCACAGTAAAGCTACAATTTAAAAGACATTCATTCCTCAAAAATACAAATATCACTTTGGAAAAATAATGAAAGATTGCCATTAAAACTTTTATTCTAAATACGTAAAAAAAATTAGTGAGATGCTCTTGGTACGTCATAATGCCCTTTTTAATACCTTTTCGTTTTTTCTGGCTAGGCTCACAAAGATGCATGTACAGTTCAATATCATTACGTGTAACTTTTTGTGTTTGCTTGGGATTTCTTTCAACATTCTGAAACGTCCTCCATGTCCAGTACTCAAATGAGTTTTCATGAAGTACGTGAAATAACTCAATGTCCATGACGTAATACTGTATGGTACTGGCGCCTTCTTTAACAGGAATAAATAAGTTTACTTTTGGTATTTGGCATTCTATAATATGCCTAGGTATTGCATAGAAAGCCAGGTTTCAAAACATAAATAATATATAAATAAAGTACTTAAAATTATTAAATTAAAGTTTTCTTAGCAATGAAGTATGTGACTTTGCAGTTCTTCCGATTATTTTTATCATTTTACAATGTAATATAACCTAAAGATGTCATTTCTTAATATTTTATATCATTTTCTGAACGTTTTAAATGTATTTTTGATCAATCATTCTAGTTTATCAATTGTAGGAGATTTATTTTTAAGTCTTTTTTTAATACAATGCATTTTAATTTTGTCCATGAAAAATATCCAGTAATTCGATACACATATTCCATAATTCAATATGTTTTATTTTTCATTTTAAAAATCAAATGAAATACAGTCACGCTCTTATGTATCTGATATGTACTCTATTTAGTAGTTTAAGTATACGTAAGAGAAAGTGATAAAACAGATTGCATTTGCTTGATATTATATCAAAAATTAATAATTAGTTATCGAAGATGAATTGAATTGCAAAATTTTGGAAATTTTCCTATGTTTCTTGCTAAAAAGACAACGTATAACTATTGAGTCATTTACAAATTGAGGTATTTTGTGAGTTTAGGATTCTGAGGTCTTAATCGAAGGTAAATAAAGGTTTTACCTTTGTTGATATAAAGAATTTTGTATTCTTTTTTAAGTGATAAACTTCTAAAAAATTAGTAATTTTCTTGCACTTTAGTCGATTATTTTGAAGCTTATATGTGATATACAACATACGTTTTGCCCTATTCTTATATTTATTTTATGATTATATGCCCTCGCATGTGTGTACGCAGATTCGTGAGTATTAGTAGAAAAATTTTGAAAACTATTATGAACCTTCCTTATACTATCAGGCATTACAAATAAAAAATCATTACAATATTAGGCAAATTAAAATTACAAATAAAAACCGTTACGAATAAATTAAAATAAAAACTAAAAATCATTAACAATAAATTACAAATAAAAATCATTACCCTAAAACGGTAAAAAAATTTAATTAATAATTTACAAATTTAAAAAAGTGAGAAATACAGCTTTAAAAATTATGAATACTTATGTATTCCTTATTTTCTTTCAAATTCAGCAAAAATTAAATATTTTAAATCTGCGTTTCCTGAAAGCTCGTAAATTTCAAAAGATTTATTGATGATTTGGAATTAATAAAATGCTTAAAATTACATAAAAGTATTTCCCATGTTTATTATATACTTTTACAGGGTTATTAATTAAAAGCATGCGCATTCAAAAAGCAGGGCAAATGGGGTACTCCCTCCGCTCGGAATAGTAAATGTGATGTTGAGATGATGATCACACAGAACACAGAATACGTATAGTAATTGCGTTTTTGCGTACAATACTATGTGCTACTATTGAATTTCCCCCCCCCAAAAATAAATAATTTTATAAAATTTTGTGATATAAATATTTATCTTCAATCTCTACTCCCTTGAAAAACTTTCTGCTGACTCCTATGAATAAAACTGTGGATAGATAGGCAAAAACATCGGTGTGTAAAAATAGTAAAAACGTGTTGTGGAAACCCTAATTCGAGCTTATTCACTGAAACCCACTATCGAATTATGGAACCGAAAACATTACCTATGTACATCTGCACATAAACACACACACAAAAAGGAACAGCTCTGTATCTCCCGTTTTATTGGGTCGATTGACGAAATTCAACTCGCGCATTTCATGTCTCTTTAGGATACATATTGGATTTATATATAGCCTTCTTCTAACATAAGGGCTCTGACACAAAATTGGACTTTTTCTAAAATGGCATAACGCTTATTTTCCATATTTGGATTCTATAAGTCAAATTATGCCTAAATATTAAATTTGAATTCATTCAAAATTAAATAAGTTAAATTTAATAAAAAAATCAGCTATTAATAAACATACACTAAATTTAATTAACACTGAGCAGCTAAACTTTTGATAGAGAATTATTTAAAAATCCGAGAGTATTGAATTTCTGATTTATTCTGATGATTCTTCTGATTTATTCTGAGTTTTACAAAACTTGGCACTTTGGCATAACTTGAGTTTTTTAGAATCGAAATATTAAAAAAAAAAAGGTATGTCATTTCAGAAAAGTCCGATTTTGGATCCAAACATCTATGTTAGAACAAAGCCATTTATAAATCTAATACATAGCCTAAGTCGCGCTATCGAGGCATGTTAGGCGCAAATTAAATTCTGTCAACCGGTTTCGGTTCATTTAGTAGAACCGAAAATATAGAACTGTTTATTTATTTATTTATTTATTTATTATTTCCCAGAGTCTATCTTATCTACGTTTGTAGGTTATCAGAAAGCAAACACAATCCATGATGATTTGTACGAAATTTGTATGATTTGGTACAAAATTTCAAAATACGATTTAACGTTAAACTTAGCTCATTTCTCTCCTCTTCATTATTACAAGAGTTTATTTGCATAATGTGTGCTTCCATTATTTCGTTTCTAGATCATGATATTCAAGAAATAGAGAAAACTTCGATAAGTTCCTGTGCTTCTAGAATGAGAATTCTGATAAACATAAAAAAAATTATAATGGGTACAAAAATTTCTATTATATGTAAAAGGCATTAATTTCGATGCCATACTTCCCTAAGTGCATTCTCATAAACTTTGTACCAGGTTGTTTTATAATTCAGTGCATTCCTTATAGCTTCAACTGTAGATTCTTACGTAAAAAATCATATCTGAAAATAACGTCAGAAAGCTTATTTAATTCATTATTGGTTTTAAAAAAATAACATAATTGTAATTTACCTGTGAATGGCCTTGTATTTTCAGTTTTATTAATAGCACTGTGGGCAGTCACCTTTTGATGCTAAATACTATTTTAAAGTTTATTCATAATATATAAAAAAAAATCCGATTAAAATTTAAAGTACACAAAAGAAAACATTCAAATCCCCCCCCCCATCATTTATGTAGAATTTGTAAATGTGCATCGAAAATTTAATCCCTATGAAATTTAAATTTCGTACTAAAATTTTACCAAAAAGGAAGCAAATCCAAATTTCTAAAGCATTGTACTTTTCTGAAACATTATCTGCATATCTCGACAAGAATAGGCTCAGTTATTGCTAACTAAGCAAAATTTGTCTTCAGATAAGATACATAATTGTCGAGCAGCACTAATTTTAAGAAACCATTGAAGTAAGAAGTGATAACACTTACCAACATTAATTATTTTTCTTAGTCGAAAGTATTAATTCCTGCAAGAATAATTTTCGTTTCTTTAACATAATGAACTCCTGGAGGAAATCAATCAAAACTCAAGTCAAAAGTCAAAAAGGTTAGGTTAGGTTAGGTTATTCAATTATGGCAAAGCACACGAGGGCTATCTGCCTAAAGGGAGAGATGCCTTCGTGGAGGACTTTCTAAGGGAAACTGGCTCGTATACACGTTACACATGGGGAAAACCACGAAAACGCCCATGCAGCCAGCCCGTTCGCGGGATTCGAACCTCGGACCGAACTACCAGTGTTCAGCGTCTT
>KK122415.1:248384-259986 GCA_000611955.2 Stegodyphus mimosarum
AAGGTAGCACCGAAACGTTAAAAAAACGCGCCTTTGGACGTAATTTAAAATCTGAAATCTTTCAGATTTTTTAGTTAAGTTTTTTTTTTTTTTTGTATTTTTTTTAAAATTTATTTACCTACACATACACTTTTCAAGAGCATTAGGGCTAATGTCCCTCTGGGCTAAAAATATTTAAAACTAGCATTTAAGATTTCCAATAGCCAGTCTCCCGCGCTGGAGATAAAAATGCTTTATTCCGAATAGTGTTGCCACTGCCCGCTTTCACATCGTTGAATTTGTTAACGAAAATTTCGTTAAAGTTTTACAGAATATTAAATAGATAATAAAAGAAATTCGAACTTCAAAATTCGGGCTTCCAGGTGCCCATGTTCGGGTGGAGGACTACGTGATTCAAAATTGGATGGCTCTAGGTACCGCTGTTTTTTCACAGTGCGAGAAACTACATACATTCATGCAGATTCATCATTGTTTAATTTCTTTAAATATAATACAGAGAGAGAATATTTGGTGGCAGTCATTTGAAAAGTGATTCAACGCTTTTAGTGATTCGACGGAGAAGGCCGTTTGGAAAGTAATAGCCCTCTGGGCTAACACCCCTTGGGACTAAAAAAAAAGAACAAAAATCAGAATACAAAAGGCGGAAAAGAAAAATGCATGACAAATTTCATAGTGATAGCACATGATGTCATACTGTTTGAGACTTTTTTTTTTTGTTCGCAGTGCTATGAGATATAATTGTGTAAAATACATGTTATATATAAATATTTCACAGCAAGAAAATAGAAAGTTCTAACTGACCTTTTACGACAATTTGAACTCAAGTTCTCTTGCAAATATAACTCTTTAATGCCATTGATTATTTAGTTGCCCCCTTCTCTTATTTACAATGTATTGATTTTATTTTGAATACTAAAATTTTGAAACAAAAATAAATTTTGGGCCTTAAAAATTAACCATTTAAAACAAATTTTGTTTTTGACATTATCTGAAGCAATATCTTGTTAATACTAAAAAGATTAATTTCTTTACAGCATCGAAGAACTATTTCAGGTCAAACTTTTTTTATTCCGAATTTAAAGAATATAATTTATATGAGTTTATGAACATGAGCTACATGAGATAGGTATAATGACCTAAAGGATGTGTTTCAGCCAAGCCATTTCAACAACGTTATTACATCAAACTAAGCATTTTAGTGCAGAAGTAAGCAGAATGTTTTCTTGCTTTCACCTCATGGTTACGCATAATTACACATTTTCGATAAAGTATCGCTGTGTGTAGAAACTGTCAACGAGTTTTATAGGAAATAATTTATTGCACACATCTCGCCGGCACTCATCCTCAAGGGTGGACAAGAAAAGACCCTTCTTCCAGAAGGTGTCGAAATTCGACGCGGACACATTGAAATTCGAGTCCCTATTCGCTCAGCAAACACGTTTGATAATAATGAAATGTAATAATAAATAAATCCACTTCCTACCCCACAAAAAGTGAAACCTCGTGTTGTTTGGAGACCCCATTCATGACAATAACAGAAGAGTCAAGTCAAATGTTGACAAAGGGACAATGCCGGGGCTGTGGGCCTTTTCGGATGAGGCCCTTCAACCAGATCAAAAGAACGTTTTCTGTTCAATGATCGAAGGGGGCAGAAGCAGGGTACTCACCATCAGATGCTAAGAGGGCCTGGCTCTTGGACGTACAATGGCCAGTTCTTGGGGCATCGCCTCTCAGAGTGCTCGATTTTTTGGCCGGGGATGGCTATGATTTCTCGCATTCATTGAAATTGGGGATGGGGGATACGGAGGGGTTAAAGTTTGGTAAAATCACCCGGCACGCACTTCTTTTGCGGACTATTGAATAATCGAGGGGGTTCGTAAAAGGGCGTAATTCCCACCCCCGAACATTAAAGGGAGCGACAGGCGTGAAGGAGTGGAGAAGGGGCGTTTGTCAGACACTTTTTGCCTAATAATGCTGGCTATTATTAATATGTTTTTGTATGGGTATGGATTGGATTGTGTTCTGAAGCAGAGCCTTGTCGGTTTTTGTGAGAATAGAAGAAAAGTTTTAGGTCCGGGTGGATTCGGAAAGATTTGCTCACTGGAACTGATGCTTATTATTTGTCCTTTTGTCGGCGGTTTCTGCTCAAGTATTTGAGGGGAGGAAGCTAAGTATTTATTTATTTTTCTATTTCCTGGGGATTAGGGTGACAACAGTATAAAACGTTCACTACATAGTAGCACGCGCTCGAATATCAAATACGAATATGAAAAATAGAAATTTTGTTCAGATTGCCCTAGTCTAAAAACATAATAACTCACAAATTACACTGTTATTCCAAATCCTTATTCAAGTGAAGCTCGTTTCCTCACGTACATGAATAAAGTGATTTATGAAAAATTTGAAGTTTACTCTGACCATTATTATTCCCTAAATATATTAAGAATTGTGAAACAGAAAACTTTTCACCCGCTTTCTATCTTGACTTTTTTTTTTTTCCCCTTAAATCGTTTATTAGTTGAGAAAAGCAGTGGGAATACCTGAATCATGACTTTCATCTGTGTATAATATGATATCTCAAAGGAGATTCGAACAAGTGATTCAAAAGTTAGCTCATTTGATTTTTATTAATTTTTTGAATCATTTGAAAGTGAGTGAAAAATTTAAGAAAAATCAAATGAGCTAACTTTTGAATGTTTTTAATTAACTCAAAAGGATGAGATCATTTAAACGACCGAAATTATTTTACTTTATTAGTTACATATTTTTATAACTTTAAATCTGCCTCTCAAACATTTTTGATCTATGTGCATTTAAGAGTGTTTAACATTGATACCATACATTTTTTTCAAACTGTTGAAATTGTCCTAATATTCACAAGAAATTTTAGCAGTTATATGTACTGCATTAAATTTATAAAAGAAAATTATGATTAAAATAATTCAGTTATTTTCTACGAAAATGACGACTTTCATATATTACTGCGTTTTTAAAATTACATAAAATCGAAGTTTAATTATGATATTCCTGATAATTTTCTGAAATATATGTTATTTATTTTAGGAAATGCACTTGAAATAGGTATATGCAATTCTTGACTTTGCTTCTTATAAAGACTATTTTTAATGTGTAATTCTTGCTTATAATATCGTTATTCCTGGAAGTAAGTAATAGCAAGTGGCATAAAATTTTTTTCTGCGTAATGTGGAATGATAATAGTTCTTTTCGCATTTAACCAGAATGAACTTAATAATTCTTTTCCTTTCACAATGAGTTTTCCTTGTGTATGATTTTCTCTCCAGCTGCGAGTCCACCTCAACGTAGTGTGATGGTAACTTCCTTTATGGCGATGGCCAGCATCATCTGCTAATGATTGAGCCAGCAAACAAAGTTTTTCTTCTTCTTACATGAAGACCTTCCTCTCTTCATACGTTTGCTTTTCCTTGTACATTGCGGAGAAATTTTCCTTTTATAAAACTGCAGTGCCTAATCCCAGGAATAGAACTATCATATTGAACAGTCTGAGCCCTTGGAATTGAGGAAAGAATTGAGCCCTTGGCTATCCTCAGATAGCGTTAGTGCTCCAAATCTCGGGGTATATGAGTAGCAGTGAGTTAGGCAGAACATCATTTGGCAGTTGGTATCTGAAGCTAAGAAGCGCAAAAAATATTGGAATTCTTATATTCAGACATAGAATATGACGCCATGAATATGAGTGAACTTTCTGCAAGATTTGGCTTCATTTTACGATTTTCTTTGAATAAATGCATATGCCGTGTAAAACCGTGAAGAAATTTTTGTTGTCTGTGGGCAAGATATGCTGTCTGTAGACGCACGTCACCGGCTTATGCGAATGATGTGAAATGCGCAGCTCTCCAGCACACATTGAAAAAAACATAAGGAAAGGAACCTGCAGAATGTTCAATTTTCGTGCAATGACGTCTGCTAAAGAAATCATCATAGAAAATTTGTTCTTGTCTCAGAGGATGCGTGTAATGGCAGAGAATGCCAGGCCGTCGTCAACGAAGGCAGTTCCAGCAGACAGACGATTTTATGAGTGCCATCGTGATTTGACTGAGAAGGGTAGGTTGGTTCATAACGGCAAATCTCAGCTGACACACACCTGGACACGTCCACAGTGCACCAGCTGCGGCGAAGATGGTTGGAACAAGGAAATGGGACAAGTTCCATGGGTGTCAGCTGAGTCAGACTGACATCAGCACGCGTGGATCGACGCATCTGCCGGCAAGCGGTGGCGCATCCGCAAGCCACTTCTACATCTATTCTGCAACATGTTCAAGACTTCTACCTTCATTCTGCAGCACGTTCAGGATGTTCTGATATCGACTAGAATCATTTCCCGGTGATTGGTAGCTATTGATTTGCATTTGTGGCGTCCGTTGAGAAGACTGCCCTTAATCTCACATCATAGACTCCAAAGTCTGCGATGGTGCTGGGCTCGTACGATGTGGACGACTGAATGGCACAGGGTCTTGTTCTCAGAGGAGTCACACTTCTGTTTCTCCAATGATAGTCGCCGCGTATGAGTGTGATAGCAATTGTAAAACGCCCCACCGAGCAGCAACGCGGTATCATGTTTCGGGGCGCAATTGCGTGTGATTCCACGCTACTTCTATTTCGCATTCAGGGCACTATAACAGCCCAACGATACGTGGATGATTAGCTGCGGCCGGTAACACTCCCCTACCTTCAAGGGGTGCCCGATGTCGTTTATCAGCAGGATAATGCACGACCGCACTCTGCTTGCATCAACCAACGTACTCTGAAAGGTGTACAGATGCTTCCCTGGTTATAGCTCTCTCTTAATCTTTCACCAATCGAACACATTTAGAATGTGATTGGATGCCATTTATAGACCCTGCCATTGCCGCGTTTTAGAAAGACGCACAGTAACAACTAGTTGACAGAAAATGGAGAGCCATTCGTCAGGACACCATCCGTAGTCTCATTGACTCTGTACCTAGACGTGCTGCTTCGCGTATCAGCGTCTCACGTTGAGCTACAGACCCGACGCTGTTCTCGCTCTGTATTAAGCATATGATTTCGAAATAAAGGTAGTTTATTGTTCGTTGCTGTCTCTCACTCTCTGTCCCTGTTTGCTGAGTTTCATCACTTTCTGGTCATTCCTTTTGGGGTTGCATTTTCAATGTCGTGTAGTGTATAATATATGTATATATTATAAGAAAGAAGTCTAGAATCAAACCCACAGATACATAAAAGAAATGAAATTAATGACAATAAAATCCAAATTTCCCCATAAATATGTAAAATTCAACCACTTTCATCAAACCAGTAGAAATACAGAGAAAAGGAATACAAAAATGGATGATTTCTTTTTCAGATAATTTGTTTTCAAATAGAAAGAAATATAATACCATATATATATACGTTTGATGCGGTCGATTGCAACAAAAAATGTAGGTGCACAGTTGCATCTTATAGCAGTCTCATACGCAAAATTTCAACTTTCTGCAACACCAAGAAGGAGTGGGCTAATCGTTTTTGAGTTATGGAAGACGCATACCCGCGACGTACATACGTGAAGACGTCACGAAAAAAATCCCTTCTGAATCCATTTTAAATCTATTCTACAATCCGCTTTGGAAAAATAGTCATTCGAAAATAGATAGAAAAAATAGATATTCTGTACGTACGTACAGATGCCAAACAAAAAGAAATCATTCAGATGGATTTGAGAGGGGTCAAAACTGAAATTTTCTTTGAAATATGATACCTGAAAATTTTCACGATTGCAATACTTCCTTTACTTCGTACAAGGAAACAAAAGGATAAGTTTTAGAATTGAAAATATGCATTATACTTCTAAATTTCCCTTAAACAATGTGCAACTGTTCTTTTCCTATGCAGGTCATTTTTGTCGTCTTTAATGGTGTTACCTATAGTAGGCAAAAACTTCTTAAATGTTATAGCTTGATTTTGTAGATTCTTTCAGCAATATTCAAGGAAGTTCAAATGAGATGTCTTTCAATGGCATTTGAACACAAAGTACACGTTTAAATCATAGTAAGTTCTCCTTTATGTGAGTGAAATGTTTTTGCAGAAAAAATGAGAGGTATCTGCTCTTCATTCGTCCATGAGAACACATTTACAGAAACAAAGTTAACAATCAGCATTGTTCAGAGAATTCCTTTTTAGTATACCTACCTCACTGAAACAAGTATCTCCCAGATTTATCTAAAGTTAGCTTATCCTTATAATTTTCAGCTAGAATAGTCATCGATGATAGCTTTTCTTCAATTTCACATCCTCAAAAAACTTGGCACTCAATTATCACTAGCTCAGACTTGAAAAAAGAGATAAAAATTTGTTTGCCTAAAGAGCTATTTTCCCATCATTCACGAATCTAACAATGCAGCACGTAACACTCGCAGAAATGCTATCAAGATGTCTGCGCTTTGCAATCGGCCATTATCCAAACCGAATGTGGGCGTCCAATAGCATTTCCCAGTCATGAATGGGTATTTTGCCCATCCTCCAAGCAGCAACTCTGTTAGCGTACAGTAGCCAGATCCCGACTATTTTCGGCACTTAAGCAATGAAAAGTCTCAATCAAAAGTCGTCCATCGTCGCGGTTGGCTGAGGGCAAAGTACACGAATTTCAAACTCGAAGTCTTTGTTCAATGGCTATATAAAAGTGATTTATGATGACTTAATGTCTGTTTTGGGAAGCTTAATGATATTTCAAGATTGTAAGCCTCTTACAAGAGAGACGAGAGTCTACGCTCGAGAGCAAATACTTCATTTTTGACCAAGTTTAATTTTTAATACATGAACGTAATTAGTTCTTTCGAATCAAGTATTTTTTAAAAAATTCTACGAAAGCAGAAATGAGTATATGTTCTACAACGAATGCTTTGCTTAAGCAACATTAAAAACAAATAAATTAAACTTTTGGGACAAATAACACTAGGAGTTTTCAATTGTATGTGTTGGTCTTTTGTAACATTAACAGCTTGGTTTCTTGCTTTCGAGAGAAAAAAGTATGATTTGGACACTATATGACTTCCTTGCACAGCGTGTTAAATTATACATATTTTTTGCTGCATTTCATTTAAACTTATTTCCTCGAATTATTCTAACTTAATTAACCGATCTCACGAAGCAAGTTGAAAAGGACATCAAAAACTGAAAATTTTGAAATTAAATATCCCGGTTAATTTTTGTGAATCTTCTACTAAGTTTATTTTTTCATGAAGAGTATCAAATATTTCCAAGTAAAATAAGTATAAGAAACGGGAAACCACATTAAAGTTAGATTTTGTTATTTGTCAATTTTTTTTTTTAATTTGAAGAGTTCTCAAGTAAGAAACCAAAAAAAAATTTCTTAGCTATAAACAGTGGGCTAAATAAATATATTTTGAACCAAAAGAATTAAATTTCAAACCGAAGAAAAAACAGAAATGCTGGGGGGAAAAAAACTTTGCAAATCCAAAATATGAATAACATTGTAAAGTCAGAATAAAATTTAAATATTTTTAGGAAATTATTAGAAAAAAACAAATTTATTGAAAGTAAAATTTTTTTTAATAAGTAATGCCAAAAGTTCCTCAAATTGAGGGAAAAGTTTATAAAAATGGGAAGCTTAAGCCTAAAATGGTAACAGAAATAAATTATATATTTAAAAAGACAAAATGTCCCAAAATGGAAAATAAATAAATAAAATGAAATCGAATAAACTAATACAAATAAATTAATTTGAAATTAAAGCATGAAATAATGAACAAACTTAATTAAAATGAAATTAAAACTTGAATGAAGTGCCAGGTCTACATGGTGATTCTGTGTAATTGCTGAGAATGCCGTTTAGAAAAAGAATTGAGTTGTGTTGTAGGTCGTAAAAGTGATAAAGTGGAAATAATTAAAAGCAAGAACAGCGTTAAAGTGGCTTGCAACATCGAAAACTGAAAAGATAGGAAATTGTAAATTTAGCGCAAAATTGAATAGGAATAAATTTTGTTTTCTCAAATTTCTTAAAGTCAAAAAGTAAAATTTACAAATCAATAAAATTAACTATTTATAAATTGACGGAAAGAATTTTTTTTTAATTTTTGATTTTTTTAAATTATTTAAATTAATCGAAGTAAAATATGTGAGAAAATTTTTAATTTTTAGTCCAAAGGGGCTTTGCCCCTGAAGGACTATTGTTTTCGTTTTGCGATTTTGCGACGGAAACATTAAAAGTTTGAATCACTTTTCAAACTGTTGCCACAAAATATTGCAGCCCTGTATTATATTTAAGGAAATTAAATAATGAAGAATGTGCATAAATGTATGTATGTTTCTCGCATTGTGATAAAACGACGGTACCTAAAGCCATCGAATTTTGAATGCCGTAATCCTGCTGCGAATATAGGCCTCTGGAAGCCCAAATTTGAAATTTGGAATTTGTTTTATTAACGATTTCATATTTTGTAAAACTTTAACGAATTTTTGATGAACAAACTCTAGGATTTCAAAGCGGGCCATGGCAACGTTGTACAGAAAAAAACATTTTTATCTGCAGCGCGTGTGGCTGTGTGTAGGAAATTCTAAAGATATGCTCAGTTTAAAATTATTTTGCGATATCGTTCTTTAACTGAATTTTATGGTTTAAATGCGAAGAACATGATATTCAATAAATAAAAGTAACATACAAAATGTTTCAAAAATGCCCCTTTGGACGTAATTTAAAATCTGAAACCTTTCAGATTTTCTTTTTTTTTCCTGGTTTCCAACGTTTTTTCCAGTTTCTTATTTTAGAATTCGTTTTATAATGTTTGTTTTTACTGTAATTTATTAACTTTAGAGTCACAGAGGAGCAGATTATATCTTGATAATTAAATATTATTTTTTTTAATTTTTACTTTGTTGCATTCTTACAGCACTTTAATTAATCTCTTTATTTCATTTTATTTTAATTAAATTACGTTTAACTGGAACTTTTTCTATTTTGAATTCTTTGAAGAATTCAAATCATTTAAGTATAACTCAGAAACGTGGCTCTGTTGAAAATTTTCCAGCTGCTTCTCGAAAAAGACTAAAGAATTTTGAATAATAGTATATATTTCATATCAGTTTTATTATATAGTTGCAAATTATGTATGTATGTAAATAAATTTAGTGAAATACACGTCTGTAATTTTAATGCTTTAAAGTCAACATAAAACATTTCCGTGTTGTATTTTTGTGAAAGGAACTAGATTAATAACAAATTAAATAGAAGAAGACTCAATTTAAAAAAAATAAATAACAAAAGCTAATATTGAGCGCCACGATTTCCTCACCCCATCTCTAACATTTCTCTTTTCTGAATTTTCATTGCGAGGCTCCCATTTATTAAATACTTGCATGAAAGATAAGAAATGAAATTAAAGAGGATAATTACTATCGTCTGAAACGACGTTGACGATAAGCTTATCATTGAAGGCCTTGGAAGTGTAAGCAAGTAGCAAGGAGACATGTTCCCATTAACAACATTCTCTACTTTAGAAAAATAAAATAATTCGGAACACGTGCTTCCTGCTGCTGTTAATCCACAACGGAGCATTTTGGCTGAACCTTACTGCCAGTGTAGGTTGGAAGACGATAACGAGACTTTAATGGTCCCTTTTTGGAACATTTAATAGCCAATTAACGTCTAATCCATTATTTCTTTTTGTTTCCTCAGACCTGAATGCCAAAATTTAAGGAAAATATTTATCACAAAGCCTAGTAACACTTGAATAACCGACATTTAAATTCTCAAGGCAAAAACTTCTCCGTGGATTCATGCAAAATAAAGAATAAGCCATTAGAAACGCTGTTAGTTACTTAAATGACTGGCTTCTAGACAGTAAATGAAACTGTGACACTTTTTGCAGGTGGTCTGGTGTCGTGTTGTCGAGTTTTAACTAAAAAACGTTCCTCTAGGCGGTGATTAACGATCTTCACCAGATTACATTTATTGCTTAATAACATATTTCCCTTTCTTCATCGCTGTGAAATCTCCTGAGTTATTTTCTTGTTAATAAGCCTGTATTGTCATTCAGTTTGAGCATGAGTTTTTGTGACTAATTCTCGCTTATCTGGTATCAGAGCAAGCCCACGAAATTCCTCGTGGCAAGGAGACAAGCCTTGGGCACCATATAGGTGATAGTTCGACTTTGCTCAGTTCCGCCCCCAGTTTTGAAGAAGAACACCCTGTGGGATCTCGTCCAAAGGTCTCCCATCCCTGTTCCCCTACCACCACAACCTCTCAAGAGGACTTTCGGTTCGCCACATATTTAGAGTGTCCCCCATCCTACACAGACAATATACATTTACAAATATCCATGCCTTCTTCAGGATTCGAAACCTGACCCTTCGCTACCGCAGTCAGAGTCACTATCCCGGGTGCGTAATGGCAGGTGACAGGTGAGAGCAGGACCGGACACCCGGACGACTTGCATACACTAATCGAGTATCGTCCGGATCCCTCAACTATCTATAGCTACACTCCGAAATTAACCATTGCATTCAAACTCTTGAACATTACTCTTGACAATTCAACATTGGCACTGAATCATGTAATTACCTATATAAGACATAGCATGATTATATAGTACATAGTTGTATAAAACATAGTTCTTGATACAACAGGCTTAAATAAAGAGCAGTAACATTACAAAAAAATTACACACTTACACACAGAAATACACATTGTTCTTTTTATGCTGTACTGATAATATATAAAATACAGCCCACACTAATTTTAGTTAAATAATATTATGCTAAAAGTTCACTGTTGCATAAATTTTCTGTATTCTGAAAACATACCAAAAATAACTTTTTAATTAAATATTCTCTTGGTCACATTACACGGTAACACATTATTATATAAAAACATTCAATAGACTAGTATTTTTATAATACATATCACACTGAACACTGCGCCATATTTAAAACACCTTACAAAACTCATTTCTACACATGATGCACTGTGAGTGTCACCTAGATATTACATTGAACATTACTCTTTATTATATAACATAGACACTGGTAATAACTCTTGATTATATACAATATAATTTTTAATACAGAGAGCTTAACTGTTAAAAATACACTTTGAGGAAAAAGAAATTACAGAATGCTACCACATGCAGTAGTTACTTCTTGTTGTTAATGTACATATATAAAGTACATGTGTCTTATTTGGCAATCCACAGCATTCTATACGTGAAGCACAATGCATTTCATACAAAATGTATTCATAATTGCTTTGCTCAATATCTTTCATCACATTGCTCTACATGCATAGATACATTATATACCGTACTTGCCATACATACATTACATTCTGTGCTCCGGAATACATTAAGTTGTAGTACTACAAGTATAGTTATTAGGTTCCCTGTGACTCAAAAAACATAGCTCTACATGCTACGGACATTTACGCATTTTCGGAGTACTATACATAATGTGCTGCACAATACGCTGTACAATATTCTGTTTATAATATGCACATGTTTACATTATTACAGCCATGCATTAAGTACTCATTACAAATATACGTCCAGTTACTCGATTTATTTGTGTGGCAAGGTCTCTCTATATAAATATATAT
>KK122415.1:260023-271589 GCA_000611955.2 Stegodyphus mimosarum
GTTAATCGCCACCAGAAGGCATTGTACTAAAAATCACAGATTTAGCCACACCTTTGTAATATTTTTTCAATCTTACAAATTTTATTACAATAAACAGGTAAAGTTCTTGGATTGTCACTCGCCTTATCAGATGTCTCAAATGCTCTCAAAGTCAAAAATCGCATGAATTGAGGTTTGGGGGTCGGAGAGGCCACACATTACAAAAGTGTAGGCTGATAACATGTTCTTCCGTAAAATGACGTTTAAGAACATTCCGAACACATCGTGCAATGAGTGGAGGAGTTCCATCTTGCATAAAGATTGTGAAAGCGAGGCACTAATGTGCTTGCAGAACTTCATTCTCTAAAAGCGATGCATAACGCTGACCGATGTTCGAGCATGTCACTGGATCTGTAGAATTTAAGTCCTCGAAGTCCCCTGGACCAGTCAACAATGGGCGTCTGTTCTCTCCACAGGTGAGTCCAGGTTCACACTGGAGAGTGATTCAAGTCGTCATCTGATCTAGAGGGAACAACGCATTAGATAAAACCAATCCCGCATTGTGGAAAAACACAGTTACAGAGGTGGCGGAATAATGGTTTGGGCTGGGATCTCTCTCAGCAGTCACACTGACCTGCATGTGTTCAATGGAGGAACTTTGACCGGTGTAAGATAGTGAGATGAGATCCTTGATCACTCTGTCCGCCATATACCACTGCTATTTGTCCTGGATTTCTTCTGATGGCTACCTCACCGATTTCGGGTTGCTGAAGAATATCTTTAGGGTCACCGTATGGAGCGAATGGAATGGCCAGCTTAATCCCCAGACCTGAATCCGATAGAGTATCTTTAGAAGTACCTTGGGAGGCAGGTTGCTGCTTTAAATCCCACTCCAAGGTCGTTAGATGAGCTTGAACAAGGATTACTTCGTGTCTGATCATTGCTTCCCATTTCACTAACAGACAACTTAATTGACAGCATAGAATGTCGCTGCCGCCAATGTACCCCATTTTTCTTCAAAAAAACTATGATATACTGTTTCTCCAAGACTTGATGTCTCTGCCAAGAGTTCAATATTTTGTTGTA
The DNA here is from genome assembly GCA_000611955.2 of Stegodyphus mimosarum. NCBI lineage: Eukaryota > Metazoa > Arthropoda > Arachnida > Araneae > Eresidae > Stegodyphus > Stegodyphus mimosarum. The sequence continues at coordinate 261,089 of KK122415.1, forward strand.
TCTAATTCATGTTTCTCTTGAATTTTAGAAACATTCTATGTCGCATTTATTAAAAAACTGTTTAGTGAACATGTCCTGTAAATTTCTTGTTTCTATGTTGCTTCGTACTCAAAATTAGACACAGAAAACATGCTGTTCCTTAACTTTTGGAGGGCTGTGCATTTATAGGTCTTTAGTTTGTATTTCGGTAGTGTCGATATTACTAAATGCTTATTTTGAATATAAAACTTTAAAGTTCCAGTGAATTCTTTGTGAAGTTCTATCTAATTAAATGTTCAAAATCGTTAACCAGATATGGGTGCTGGATCCTTGTGGTAATTCAAGTATAGATGAAGTGGCTCTCAATATAAAAGCGGGGGAAAAAATTAAAACCTTTGTGGTATTTTACGTACTGCATATAGGATTTTGCATCGAATCATTACAAAATGCGTCGTTTCTCTTTGATTCGAGTCTGTTGCCATTCGGAAAAATGTAAGATAGTTATCTTTCAAATTAGGTCTTTTGTTATTGATTAACAAGCTAAGCTATCTGAAAGCAATAGACGTAGTAGCTGAGAATATTCGTTTTTTACTTTTCCATGGGATTGATTTGAATAATAAAGGTATTTAATTTATGATCTATCTAATTAAACATATTTAATATTTTATACAATGATGTTATATTTATTAGTCCAAAGGGATTTAGTCCCGAAGGACTATTACTTTCGTTTTGCGATTTTGCGTCGATTCACTCTGAATGCCCGTTTCACTTTTCAAATTGTTGCCACTAAATGTTATCGCTCTGCATTAAATTTTAAAAAATGAAAAATCTGCATAAATGTATGCATGTTTCTCGCATTGTGATAAAACCTAGAGCCATCGAATTTTGAATGACGTAATCCTACTGCGAATATGGGCATCTGGAAGCCCTAATTTTGAACTTGAAATTTGCTTTATTATCGATTTTATGTTTTGTAACATTTCAACGAATTTCTGATTAACAAACTAAATGATTTCAAAGCGAGCAATGGCAACACTGTACGAAAAAAAAAAAAAAACATTTTTATCTCCAGCGCACGAGACTTACGGAAATTCTAAAGATATGTTCATTTTAAAATGATTTTGCGATATTGATTTTGAACTGAATTTTATGGTTTGAGTACGTAGTACATGATATTTAATAAAAAAAAAGGTAGCACACGAAACGTTAAAAAACGCGCCTTTTGGACGTAATTTAAAATCTGAAATCTTTCAGATTTTTTAGTTTTTTTTTATAATTTTTTTCATATTTTGTAAAATTTTAATTAATTTCTGATTAACGAACTCAACTATTTGAAAGCGAACAGTCGCAACACTGTACTGAATAAAGCATTTTTATCTCCGTTCCGCGATAATAATCGGAAATTCTGAAAAATATGCCGTTTTTGAATATTTTGTGATTTTGTTGCTGAATCGAATTTTATGTAGCTTAAGTGCGAAAAATGTGATATTTAATATAAAAAGTCCGCCCAAAAATCGTTAATGATAAAAAGACAAAACAAAACAAAAAAAAAAGTTTTGTTAAGTCATCTTACAAAGAAAACTGAACATTAATTTTATATGAGGAATTGAGAAAAGACCGAAAAAAAAAAGTAGAATAAATGTTTGCCAAACACTTGACACTGCATCGGGAATTCTAAACATATGTTGCTATGCTGCTTTAAAAATTTGTGTGTTATTGCTGTTGGTTACATGAGATAAGTGCGAAGAAAACGATACTAAATAACAAAGCTAAAAAGACGAAAAAAAAAGTTAGTCGGATTACATGCAACAAGAATCTGGTAAACTGCGAGCAAAGCGAGAGCATAAAAAACCTTAGCAAATCCTTTTGGACGATTAACATCTGGAGCCTTTCAGATTTTATTATTATTATTTCTTAAATGCATCGGCAATGAACGCGTGTCTAATTAAATTCGTAATAAATTTATACGTTTTAAATAATCTGACAAATAAATGCAAATGGCAATGGCAATGAATCCACTCCATAAATTATGTTTTACATTGCATACCAAAACAACAGCATTACGAAGCAACTCCTTCGACGTAGAGAACACGAGAAATCTGCAAATCACATCGCCTGTGCTTATTTTATTTTCGTGGGGATCCACGCCTCATCGCTGCTCATTCTCGCCTCTTACAAATCACAAAATGAAGAGAATCCCACCAATCGGTCATGTTTCACTATCGTCTGCGAAGAAGCTTTTTGATTCTCCGGAGAACGCTTCAACAGATACATCTCAACCCCTCTCAACACAATCTATTATCTATTACCGCTCCCCTCCCTCTGCCAAAGGAACATAAAGAACAGAGTTTCCCGTTCCCAGCCTCCCACCCTGTCTATACCCTCACCCTGTGATGAGTGCTTTTAGCAAAAAAGTCTCCTCAATGAGGTTTTTACACAGTATTGTGTCGCAATGCATTTTGAAGTACGAGAGAAAGTGAGTCTTGTCAGTGTTCTCTAGGAAAACTTTAGCCTCTTTTCTTACTTATGTGTTAACAACTGCACGTAAGGGTGACATGAAGAAACGTAGATCATGCCAGACAGCTTAAGGTTGGCCAGTTAATATTACGACAATGCATGTTCGAAATACCTCGCATATTTTCTTCCTAGCTATTTAGCTAAGATTTTGAAATTTTAAAAAATATTTGCGCAATTTTCTCCTTTCTCAGTGATTTTAGAGAACAAACTTCCCTAAATTTTAAAATGGATTCATCAATGTAGGATTGTTTTCGTCTTATTAGCACTAGCTGCGTAGGTCATGCCGAACCTTTACCTTCTAACTATTATTGAACTATATCACAGCCTAATATAGGAGCCGATCCATAACAGTGAAACAAGTACGAACTGACATTCGGCCTGGGATTTTGCTGATACAGCTGCATATTCGCTTCCTTTAACTGTTTATGGATAATATTGGGCCTAAGGAGTATCAGAGACAACAATAAGAACAGGCGAGATTCAAGTTGCAGGAAATTAGAAATGAATACACCTAAATCAATGTCAATATTCCTATGTTTTCGTATTGGAGTGTAGGTTTCTTTTAAAGAACTAATTTTGTGATAGTTATATTTTATCCACGACTACTTTTCATTTGTTATATTCTTACTATAGTTGCATCCTTGAGAAATTAAATTATAATTTTCCCCTCTTGATTTTTGGACGATAAAATTAGTGAAGAGAAGGGGGTTACGCAAGGAAATACGGTATTCATTTTACGAAAATAATGTGAGAACAATTTCTTAAGAAAAAGAAGAGAAGTTTAAGTGATTTGTTTTCTATAAATTTTCATGATATAAATATTTCTAACGGCAAAACAAAGTTTAAAATCTTAGATAAAAAGGGATAAAAGACCCATCAGTCGTTGAACACTGGTAGTTTGGTCAGGGGTTCGAATCCTGTCAAACGGGCTGGTTGCATAGGCGTTTTCGTAGTTTTACACATGTGTAATGTGTATGCGAGCCAATTTTACTTAGAAAGTCCTCCACGAAGGCATGCCTGCTCTAAGGCAGATAGCCCTCAAGTACTTTGCTATAAGGACCAAACCAAAAAGGATGAAGTCTCAGTTTGCAACTCCTGGGAAAATAATAGAGACTTTTGTGATAAATGATAATACATAATCACAAAATTTTGATAAAATAATAGTAAATAATTTTCTGGTTAAAAACCAATAAAATTATGTATAAAATCATTTTGTTTCAACAAAATAATTTTTTCATAAAGTCAAAATACTTAATCCATTTAAATTGATAAAATATTACTTTTAAGTAATATTTTATTAATTTGGTTTATTAAGAAGTCACTCTTCCACCGTAGTCTGAAGTATTATCAAAATTGAAGTCTTACTCAATTTGCTATTAAGAGTTTTCAAACAGATTTAAATAAATATATTATTTTCATGAATCTTCTATAGATGTGGGTATGTAAGGAAATATCCTGTACTTGAAAGACAGCCTTAATGCACTTTAAAAACTCTTTCAGCAGCTTTGAGGAAGTAAAAAAATCTAAACTCTCCTTTAAGGATTGCATGTAAATAATAAATTAATATGCAAAAATAATATTAAAATATTTTTTCCCAAAGGGACATTAGCCCAAATGCTGTCGAAACGTGTATGTGTAGAAACAAAGGAAAAAAAAAAAAACGTCCATTTGGACATAATATAAAATCTGAAAGTTTTCAGATTTTTTAAGACTTTTTTTAATTTTAATTTTTATTCTATATTTTTATAAATCAAATAAGCATACCTGATTGGCCTCGCAGTGAGGAGGTTGCAGTTTTCAGACTCTTCGTTCAGCACGACTGTTTGGCTGCACATTTCTTTAAAATTGGTGTCTTTCCGAATCCTTACTCTTTGCGGTCACCACGTCATTATGAATCGCCACCAGAAATAATTTCTTACTTCAAAGCTCTTCGTGGGGGTACCTTGGATGAGTGGTCCTGGGAGGCAAGAAGTCGAATGAGACAATGATAACAAAAACCTTTTATTCTTTTTTAATTTCATTCTTTGTATGTGTTTATTTGCTACTTTTTTGTAAAGTTCTCTGCTATTGGGGCAAAAAGAAAAAAAAAAATCTGATGTGTACACCACATGACTTTCTTGTACGGAATATTAAATTACATGTATTTTGCATTTCATTTAAACTTATTGGATGGAATTAAATCTACTTCCTCGATAGCTCTTATAACCACAATAGAATAAATGCACTCATTAAAATTCATTATATTTCTTTATCACAGCGACAATCTGGTGCTAGCTTCACTTAACAGCGTTACATCTCATTCATTTTATAACTCATCAGAATGCACAAAAATTATGTATATCATCTGGAGAATTACCTAATCATTGTCACATGTTCTATTCAGATAGTGTAATAAATCTAAAAGGCTGTGTAAAAGAAATTAAACAAAGAAAAAAAGAAAAAAAAAAAAAGGAAAAACAAACAAATTTTCGCAGACGATTAAATATTTCTCATTCAATTAGTTCAGCTCTCCCTTCGCGACGGCAAAAATACATAAAAACTCAAAATATCTATATTAAAAATTACGAAGTAAATCTTACACGCTTATTTCCTCGAATACATTCCAGGATTGATTAAGCATGATTTAATTCGCAATAATAAAGAAAAGCGTTACTTTATTGTTGCGAAGGTTAGTTTCTTTAGATTGGCAACAAATCCAATATATTCCTAAGTTTCAAATGTAAACAAATATGTCCACTATGAGAAAAATGATTAGGCTTAGACGCACTTCAACAACTTCTAAATTGTTGATAATTCTACAAATCTTGCATGCAGATTTACTAAGGCATACAAACCTTAACCGGAAGATAAGAACAACATAATTCAATCATTTTTAAAGCAAAAAAATGCACAATTTACCAATATACAAGAATAAAAAAAAGATGAGTTCACTGAGCCGAGTAACAGAGTGTATATATATATACATAAATTTATATACTTTTGATTGCACCAAAACAGGAGGTGCACATCTATACGTTATAGCAGTCCTATATACAAAATTTTAACGTTCTCAGGCTACTCGTTTTTGAGTTATACGAGATACATACATACGTACGTACGCATAGGCGCCACGAAAAAGTCTCTTCAGAATCCGTTTTAAATCAGTTTTATAATTTTTTTTGGGGAAAAATAATCCTTTATTCTGTTCTTATGTACGAATGTCACTGAAAAAGTCTTTAAATTGCATTCGATAGAGGTCAAAATAGATATTTTCGTTGAACTATGATACTTGAAATGTTTCGTTACTTCGTACGAGGAAGTAAAAATTAGATGAAACTGTATTTTATCATTTTTTTTCATATATTCTATTGGCTCGATTTTACATGCTTTTTGGGTTCGGTCCCCTTAAATTTGAAATTATTACTATTAGATTTGTAAGCTTTTTTGCTTCTTTATGATTCCGATGCTATAGTTTAAAAAGAAAGAATTAACCCGGCCTGTATAGTTTCAAAATTTTCATTACGTTTTTATTTTTTCATACATTGGATTGCTTATATTTACATTTTTTTACTGTATCAACTCAAAATAATATTCTCATGCATTTTTTAATTTGTTTATATTTTTGATGCTATAATTTAACAGTTTACGCTACTTACTTAGGCCTGTAGAGGTTGGACTGACAAAGAAGATTCATTTTAAGTTTTAAACGTTAATTTGTGTCTTTGTTCGTTCAGAAACAGTCCATTTATTTACTTCTTTCGTTGCTCGAATCCCCTGATGACGATGCAGCGAAAGATGTAAATTATTTCGTTCTTGGTTTTGGCATGATTTATTTCTTTTTCTTTTCGTTTTTGCATATAGTTTATTCCGAACTGAATATGGGATAAAATTTTTAACATATTATTTATCTTAATCTATTTTGCATCAGATATATATATATATATATGTGTGTGTGTAAGATTAAAATAACGCATAAATCAAAATTATAATTTAAAATAGCGGTAACCCGTTATCCCCCCCGTGTTCTAAAAATCATTATAACACTTTTGGATTGCGTCATTTCTAGATCAATCCTTCTTGCGTCGCTTGCGTAACGATGATAACGCAGCTAACTCGGAACCTGAACTCAAAATTTCGAAAACTGAAACCTTTCTAACCTAAACCAAAACCTTCTCTTGGTGAGTCTCCACATTGGATAATTGTGGTACCCTTTTAGCTCTTTTACAATCAAGATGCTACTTCGCTCCGTTTGCTTTGTCTTGCTTCTAAACTAGGCCATTACCCAAAATGTGATACTCTATGTAAAACTGTGGGGAAGGGATGTGTTGCGCCCATGATCATGTGTGATGAAAAATACGTATTTGATAATTAGTTCGCATGCACTAATAAAGGTTATAGTCAACTCGGCCTCGTCTGTTCACAAGGCTTTCCTACGAGTGTCATCTTTCTAACTACCCAGTAAAGTCTCTTCAAGTTATAAGGCAAATATCATCAGTCTACTACAGCTTACTCCAAGTTGTCTTATTACATGTATAATGTGCGGTACTTATATATATCTCACTATCTAAAAAATAGGTAAAATAAAATATTAAATTTAATTTGCAATAATTCCTGAAAGTCTCCTCTTTAATTTACTTATTTCCCCTCTTTAAAATAGTAACCGCTTTTAAACAGTCGCTCTAAACTGTGTCTTCCAAAATGAATCCTACTCGCAAGATTATAACATAATGCTTCAGAAAAAAAAAGAAAAATTTGAAATTTTGTGAATTCAAAAGCAAGAAAAATTATAACATTTAAAATAACACCGATTTGGAAACTATGCATTCCTTCTCTTGGTTCTCTAGCTTACAAGCTTGTTGTCCGTTTCATCTTCTCCATTCTTCAAATATTAATAAAAAAGTAAAAACACAAATGTAACTATTTAAGAAAAGGCACGCGTTACACCAGGTTATCTCTCGTAGCATTAAAATTATTATGTAAAATGTAAAAGAAGTACGCAACTGCTAAGCTGCTGCTATCATCTTTATAGACTAAGTTTATAAGGTACTTCTCCCGCTTTCTTGGCATGCTTTCGTGGTGTAGTGGTCGGCACGATCGACGCGTATTCGAGAGGTCCAAGGTTCGAGTTAGGGTGAGGGCATCGCTCATTTTTCACATCTCCTGCTTCCAAATAACCTAATGACTCTACAAGTGGCGCCCGAACTAAAAAGGGGGGTGGAGGAGGATCTCCACCACCGGGATTTGGCGATTGGGTCTCCTAATCCCCAGTCGCCCTTTAAAAAGGGGAGTATATAAGGTACTTCTCCCCCTTTTTTGACATGCGTTTGTGGTGTAGTAGTCAGCACGCTCGACGCGTATTCGAGAAGTCCTCATTTTTCCCATCTCCTGCTTCCAAATAGCCTAATGACTCTACAAGTTGCATCGCTACGTTAATTTCTCCTCTGCGTCATCAGCTTCTAAATTATTACATAAATTTAGGTTACAGTTTTAGTTAAATGCCCAAAAACCTTTTTTTTTTTTATTTTTTTATTTATTATTTTTTTTTACTGTTCTTACGCACTTGATAGTATGTGTGACTAAAAATAAAATCGCAAGCCAATGGCGAATTTTAAATCAAAATTGTCAAAAAGGAATTGAAAGGAATGGATTGTAATCATTCTCAATTATATTATTTCTGTTGCTCTCTGAAATTTTGATAAAGTTTTAATGTAATTGTATTTGTGTATGCCATGATTTTCATTTTATTCACATAGGACCAAATATTGGGTTGGTAGAAAAATAATTTCTGCTCGCGCAAATAGGCAGCATGATGTTCTTTTTATTATTCTTCTACCATTCTTATAACTTTTGTTTTCTTTTGAGATTTGGTAGCAGACTCTTTTAGATTGTTGTGGAAAGAAATTCCGTGTATGTTTAATTATGTTTAATTACAACTGTTAGTTTATGGTCAGTTTTAATATCGGATAAAAGGTAAACATTTTCGATATATTTTACTTTTTTATTTTCATACAGGCAAGGAAGCATTTGAGGCTCACAAACAAGTAAGGTTTATGGTGTTGATGGCTTAATAGAATGCAAGTGTCAGAATTGGTTTGAAGAACAGGATTAGCATGAATGATTTATTCATTTTGAAAAGCCTATATTTTCAAAAGTATTATGGAGACGCACATGAAAAATATATGAAAAGAACCAAAAACTCACCAAGTATGTTTCCTTATTTCACCAAGTTTCCCCGATAAGTGGAACTTTGCTTCATCGCTGAATATCATCTTGCTGGCGAAATCTTCGTCTTCCAATGCTGACGCAAAATTCTAGTCGACGGGCGTAACCTCGGCTTTAATTGTTGCAGGAGCTGCACGTGCTACGGTTGGAAATGCAACCGTTGGCGTAAAAATCTTCCATACAGTTTTTTTTTTTTTGTAGTATTTTGAACATCTGATCAGTTGGCAGGATGAACATCTGGACAACAAAATCCGTTAAAGTTTTACAAAATATGAAATCGATAATAAGACAAATTCCAAATTCCAAATTTGGGCTTCCAGATGCCCGTATTGGCAGTAGGATTACGTCATTCCAAATTGGATGGCTTTAGGTACCGTCATTTTATCACAATCTGAGAAACATAGAGACATTTATGCAGATTCTTCATTATTTAATTTCTTTAAATATAATACAGGGCGATAATATTTAGTGGCAGCAATCTGAAAGTGACACGGGTATTTAGAGTGAACCGACGGAAAATTGCAAAATGAAAACAATAGTCCTTGAGAGACGAGCTCCTTTGGACTAAAAAAAAATAAATCAACAAATAAAAAACAAAATTTCTTTCTTGCCAACCCGATAGTTACAGTTAACAAAATTGGTTTTACAGTTTATATAATTAAAATCGTGTAACTTAATTTTTTATAATATTTTATTTTATACATTTTTACTTACAGAATTAAGAAGATTAAAGGAGAAAGATAACCATTACCTCTGAACGTAGGAAATCATTCCTTCCAATTAATCTAGCAGCAGCTTACATAAGACGCCTTCCCCCACAAAATCTTCTGTACTATCTGATGGCGTAAATTTGCATTCAACTTCTTTAAATCAATTGGTTTGTTAATTTATTTAAAGCACAATATTGGAAGTATTTCCAAGAAAGAGGTGTATTCGTAAAGTACTCTTTCAGGAAAAGTTATCTGAGTTACGTTACGCATTAAAGCCGCAAAATCGCTCATACAAGGTGGTAAATACCTGGGCTCAGCAATTATACGCTCGAGGTCAGTGACGGAATTGTAACTGTGTTTTAGTCTTAAGCTTTTATCATTATGAAAATTAGAAGAATTCAATGACATAACTGTAAAATCAACTTTTTTGATTACAAGACATACTTTTCTTGTGAAATTCTCCCCTCCCCCTACGCGTTGATATAAAATTTTATTTCATGCTTATCTATTGAAGGTATCTCAAGATAAAAACTTTTGCTGTGTAAAAGTTTATCTTATTTCATTTACTTCTTAAAGTGGCCTGATGAGACCATGAATAATCATTCAAGAAATATTTAATTCTGCAATAGTTTTGAAAAACAGTGTACTTATTCAAAATCTAAAAACACATTTGCATTTGTTACAATGAAAGGGATACAGCAGTGTTACGAAATTCTTAAAAACTTGCAAATAGCTAAAATTTCGGATATTCTGCTGTAGTTGTTTTTTATTGGTGTGAACTGTTAACAAAACAAAATGAAAGATAAAGAACACATTTTCATGCATACATATAATGTTGGCATAGAAGATCCTGGGAAACCCACTAAGTGCTTTGTTTGTAGCAAACGTAGCGTTTTAGAAATTAGTAAATAACTTTCATTAGCTTGACTAAAAACCATTTGTGTAAAGTAATTTAAAAACTGGACTTTTAAGTCATTGTTTATTTCCCGAAATAATATATTTACATCTTGATAAAAATGTTTGATATTCAGCTGCTAGAATAAAGACAATTAAGAATGATCAGCTGTAAAAAAGAAGGTCTGTGACTTGTCCCA
>KK122415.1:271736-290925 GCA_000611955.2 Stegodyphus mimosarum
TCGCCATTGATGTTAAATGAAGAGTACTGCCAGTTGTCCGTAAAACCGAGCACAAGCAGCAAAGATTGAAGAAAGAATACAATGGATTTTTGCATTCCTTAAAAAGTGGGGGTCTTTTTCATGCGAGCGTGTTTTCTCGTGCGTTATATTTTATGCAGATTTTCCATTTGAGGTTGGAAGAAGCCAGAAAAAATAATAAAAAGAATTTGGTGCGGATTCATCGAACTGCGAAAAGATATATCCAGCTATTTATCATTCTTCTCTTTTCTTCGCCTTCCTAATGTCGTATTTTGTTTAAGGATGTGAATATTTAAGACAACATCGCATTTGGAAGATCCTTTTCTTTATTTGTTTATTTTTCGTAATTTTTTATAAAAGGGTGGACCATTCTGCTCATTTGACTCTAAGATGTTAGCAGTTTAAAAGCTACTATGATGATTTTATATTTATAATAAAATTTAGATTCATTCATTATGTACTCAGAAGTACTTATGTATCAAATTTTATGTATAAAGTACAAAAAACGCATGCCTTTAATAATATTTTACGATTACTGCTTTTGCTCATACTTCATAAGCTATAAATAAATAACGGGGAATTCGGAGTGTTTCTTTTGAAGGGCCTTTATTAAATATATTCCAAAGAAATATAAAAATCAAGTAAAATGTAAGATTTTTAGGTATTTGCATGACAATGTGAAAATCAATTAATATTCAAAAACAGCAAAAGCTATTTGATTTTAAAATCGAAAACTCTATTGATAAATATGATTTCTTGATATATTACGTGCTGATAATTTACCTTCGGATAGCTTATAAAGTCGTTAGGTTATTTTGAAGCAAGATATGTAAAAATGAGCAATGCCTTCGTCGGGAGTCGAACTTGGACCTTTCGAATACACGCGTAGTGTGCTACCGTTACATCATGAAGGGACGCAGAAAGGAGGGAGAAAATACCTTTCAAACTTACTTATTGATATGTTGATATGTACTTGCATCGAAAAATTTTTTAACCTTGTTTTAAATTTTAAAAATTTTTAATGCAAATACGCAAAATTTTATACTTTGTATCTCTGCTGTGCAGTTCCCGATCTCTGTTTTGAGATCAAACTCTCATATTTCCAGAGAATTGTAGAATTATTTTTGCTGCCAAAGAAAAAATTCTGCTGTTTGGTTTTCAATACAAAAAAAAAAAAAAAAAAAAAAAAAAAAAAAGATAAAGACCCCAGATGACTTCCTTGTATGGTCTGTTAAATTATACACATTTTTTGCTGCATTTAATTTAAATTTATTTCCTCGAATTTCACTAGAGATATATTTTTCATTCAATTAATTCAGTTCTCACTTCGCGGCAAGGCAAAAATACATAAAAACTCAAAACATCTTGTGTATTAAAAATTGTAAAATACAGAAAAACATAAAACACCAATTACAGTTAAAAAAAGGATTTTTACAAATAAAATTAGAGTTTCTACGCAAAAACAAACCATTCGATCAGCAGAGAGAAAGAGAGATTTTTCGGGGCACAAAATTTAAATTTTGCTTTTAGTCCCACTCGGCAAAAAACAGTGAATTTGGTGCTCAGGCTGACTTAATTCACTACACTAGTAAGAGTTTCAAATGTAAACAAATGGCGGCCTTGTTAGGTTTAATACCACTTAAACAAGTTTTAAATTGCTAATAATTCTACAACGTATTGCATGAAGATTAACAAATGAATAAAAACCTTAACCGGAATATAAGAACAACATTATTCAATCACTTTTAAAGCAAAAAAATTCACTATTTACCAACATATAAGAATAAAAATGCATAACTCACCGAGCCGGGTAAGAGAGTGAGAATATATATATATGTGTGTGTGTAACATAAAAAAATTACGATGGCTTTGCTCTATGCGAGCAGGCAACCTCTAATTAACTTTCCGCAATTTCAGGATCTTCCCCTAGACCAGTACTTTCGAGAACTCTCTGGTCTCTTATGTAACGGCTACTATAAATAGCTCTAAGCGCCATTTTTTATCAGATTGCTTTCTGCCATTGCCTGCTATACGAACGCTTAGCTGTGTCTCCCTTTGTTAAAAATATTTATGACGTGAAGGTTCTAAATTTAGTATTATTTCTATTTAAATAATTATTGGATAAGTGATCTGGAGATCTTCGCCTAAAGAAAATGAGCTGCCATTTTAATTGAATAAAGATGTGGAATTTTTAAAGTGAAATTCTTCTGTGTCATCCATTCGGCTGCCTTCCACTTCTCCAACAACATCCAGACTCTGATTGCTAAGCTTCATCATTTCCAATGCCCATCGGCATTTATCATACATCTACATTTATCATACATATATATATATGCACGTTTCGTGTGACTGATTGCAACAAAAAAGGGAGAAGCACAACTGCATGTTACAGCAGTCCCATATACAAAATTTCAACGCTCTGAGGATATTAGTTTTTGAGTTAAGCGAGATACATACATACATAGGTACGTACGCAGATCTCCCAAAAAAATCTCTTCTGAATCTATTTTAAATCTATTTTACAATCCTTGCGAGAAAAAATGAGTCCTTTATTATGTCCGTACGCATATATGTCACGCAAAAGCATAGTTCAGATGGATTCAAGAACGATCAAAATGGATGTTTTCGTTGGAATATGATACCCGAAATTTTTCGCAATTACAATAGTTCCTTTACTTCGTACAAGGAAGTAAAAAAAAAAGTATGCATTGATTACACAGAGATACAGAATAATGTATGCATAGATTACGCAGAGAATGGATTGAAGTCGATGTGAAATTGCTCATTTCTTTCTTGGAATCCATATGAGATTAATATAATTAACCACTCTTGGTCTGCAACTGATCAAAAACAATTCATTTGCATTTGCAATTTTGTTTCTTTGTGGTATAATTTTTTCCTCTCTTGTGGAGGAAATTATTTCAAGATTAGAAAATGACACGCTTACAGAATATATGTATCTGAACACGTTGCTTCTATATTAATACCGTAAAGTTCATAAAAATCGCAATAAAATTTAAAAAGCATAGTTAATATATATTTATATATCGTCCATCTTACTGCAACAACTGGGAAAACAGTTTTTTTCTTTGAATAATTATCTCATAACATACTTCGGGAAATAAATCTCTTTTTAGTTTCTATATCCACTATGGTAATACAGGGTTGTTTACGCAGTTTTTAGATAATTTTGCTTTGTTATATAAAAAAAGATCTCTGCTAAGAATTTTTTTTAAATGCAACTATGTTTTTGAAAGCATAAATTACCGTCTGCTACTTGACACTTTTGTTTTCATGCAAAATTGCTCTTTTTACGTTGTTCATGGAATGCTATGGTTGTGCTCTTTCCGAAGAAAATATTTTATATGTAGTTATTTAAAAAACGCTGCGAAAGCCATGGTTTTCCGATATTTAAAGTTACGATAAGTAAGATTGTCAACAAGAAAGGAAAAACAAAACTTTAAAGCTTGGCTTCAGTTGAAAAATTGCTCCAAAAACATATTCGAGGAAAGAATCGAATTCAAGGAATCTTTCGAATGTTGCAAATGTAAGATCTATAAATTTCAAAGACAATCCGCCAATTCAAAGGACATTTGCAAAACCATTAAAATGATCAGTGTCAACTGTAAACAAAATTATTAATGCTAATCTGAGTGTCAAAAAGGCAAAAAAATATAATATGCATCGTCTTCCTCCACATATCGCCGAAGGCGGAAGGCGCTACAAAATTCTTTAGGAGAAACGTTTCTCCGGACGAAAATGGAAAACTGCTGTCGCAGTGGATGAATCTTGACTGTATTTAAACGACTGCATAAAAAGACATCCATTGATTATCATCAATTAGGAGAAGGAAAGTATCGAAACATGGTTCAGAGAATTCGAAGAAAGCTTTTCAAAAGGATTTATGATCGTTGCCTATTTTTCATATAGCGGGAAATTAAAAGTAAAGAGAGCGGAGAAAAATATTAACATCAACGCCACATATTATCAAGTATATATCTGATACATAATTCTCAAATATAAAATATCTTCTCTCAACTCATCAATCAGTAGAACAATCAGTAGAACTGCATCAATCAGTAGAACCATCAGTCAGTAGTGCCGTCAATCGGTAGAACAAGACAAAGCAAGAAACCACCCGTCAAAATCTACCGTTAATTTCTTGGAACGAAATGGAATAAGAAATGGGTATCAAGGCCATAGCCTACATTGATATCCCTATTAAATTTCCCGATATATCACCCATGGAATTTTTTGCACTTTTAGAAAGCGGGTTGTCCAGACGTCGACCTACAACCCTTCTTGGACTTTGGAAAGCTGTTCAAGAGGAATGGGATAAAATACCTCTTCCGACACTACAGATGGCTTTATTGTATTGGAAGTTAAGGTGTAGAAAGATAGTGAAGAATAAGGGTTATCGAACAGAACGTTTAAAACAAAAATTTTTGGTAAAATATTTCTGTAGGTGCAATGAAAACTATCTAGAAATGTGTGAACGGCCTCCTTGTATTAGCTTCAAAATTAGCATACTTTTTATTTTATTAAAAGGTGAAAAGAAACTCTCTTTGAAATGACCGTCGTTGAAAAGAAAATCCATTAAGAAACCTCTTATGACATGTAAGCGAGAAATACAATGGCAGAAGTCCGCATTATTCAGCGATGACCCCTCGCCATGTCAATCTGCAACAATTCCAACGCGCAGGCAAGAACATCAATGGACTTTTCAATTACTATCATTTTTCCGCTGCTTCCGGAATTGAAAAACAGCGTCTTCCTGTGCGTGTACACACATGAAACGTGTGATGGATTGTGTTTGTTACTAAAAGAGAGATAGAAAGTGTAAATTTTGCTTTGGTCGGCCGTTCATTTAAAACGATGCGTCATCATCTAACTTAAGCACATCCGGGAATGGAAGACATTAAAGATTTTTTCACAAGCTGATTGTAATTTAGTTTCATACTGATCATAAATATGGATTAATTACGATATTTCTTTGCAGTTAAGCATACTTTATACCTGGCCACTTTCTAATTTCGTACCAAATTAAACGGAATCACTTAAACTATTGAGAGTTAAAACAGAATTTAAGGGCAGAAGAGCATAAAAATGAAAAACGATGCTTTTTCGAATGGCATAAAACTTGCATAAGGCAACTGCTATTTCAGGTTTAAAATTAAAGTTTATGAATAGAAAATTTTTATATCAATTCCTGGCTTCTTTTTGTACCTTAAATGTAAAAAAAAATAATATATATATATAGTTCTATACCTCCCGTTCTATTGGACCGATTGGCGAAATGCAAGTTGCTTTTTTCATGTCTCGAAAGCGCGACTTAGGATATGCATCAGATTTATATAAAGCATTGTTCTAATGTAGGTATTTTGTCACAAAATCGGACTTTTTCTGAAATAACATGCAATTTTTTTCCATATTTCGATTCTACGGCTCAAATTATGCCAAACTGCCAAGTTTTGTAAAAATCGCACGAGTAGTTTTTAAAAAATTGGTTCTCAAATTTTCTCAACGTTAATTCAACATGGTATTTATTTATCAATATCTCTTTTTTTATGAAACTTATTTGATTCCTTCCTACATAGTTCGAAATTTAGGTTCATTCCAAATAAAATTCATGCATAATTTATGATTTATTTTTAAAATTTGTATTTTTAAATAATTTTTATAAATTTTTCAAAAACATTTTGAATTATAAGCTACAAAATTTTTACCATCATCTTAAAGTAGATGCATTTCTAAGCAAACCTGCAGAAAATCAGAGCTTTTTATTCAAAATTTCCGAAGACATACGTGAATTTATATATTGGCATGTTCTGAAATTTGGCGCATTTGTTGAAATTGATAACATCAAATGTGGTTTAGGCACTTTGTTAAAATTACTTGAAAGTAGGAACGGTGTGACTTTTTCCCGCTCAGGCACAATGTAAAAATGAAAAAAAAAATAGATTGCCATATATTAAGAAGTTCGCCCAGTGGATTATTCTTGGCGAAAACTGAAAAATTGCGCCAAGATAAACTTTGGAATTTCTCCGTAAATTTCACGCCAAATTTTACAAATCTAATATATAGGCATAATTTGAGTCGTAAAATCGAAATCTGGAAAAAAATTGGCATGTCATTTCAGAAAAAAGTCCGATTTTGTGTCAAAATACCTATATTAAAACAATACTATATATAAATATAATATATATTCTAAGTCGCGCTTTCGAGACATGAAAAATGCAATTTGAATTTCGTCAATCGGGCCAGTAGAACGGGAGACATAGAGCTGTCCCCTCTTTTTGCTCTTAAATATATATATGTAATATGCATTTTCCCTTGTTTATGTATATGTATATATAAACAAGGGAAAATGCACATTTGATTTCTCCTTGCTTTATTTAATTAAGGCAAAGCCCACGAGGGACACCTGCCTAAATGAAGAGGTTACTTTCTAAGGAAAACTAGCTCGTATACGCTTTACACATTTAGGAAACCACCAAAACGTGCATACAGCCCGTTTACTGGAATTCGAACCTCGTACCGAATTTGCATACAGCCCGTTTACTGGAATTCGAACCTCGTACCGAATTACCTGTGTTCAGCGACATTTCCGCTCGGCCGCTGGTGGGCGTCAGGTTTTGATTTTACATTTCTAGTAGTTCATTTATCATGGAGCTTACTTGTAATACAATGTTCTACTTTTCTTGTCGATTTCCAAGAAAGCAAGATAAAACGGACGAAGAAGTTTCGTTTATTTGACTATGGCAAAGCATACGAGAACTCTCTGTTTATGGAAAGAGGTGCCCGGTGGTGGACTTTCTAAGGGAAACTGATTCGTATCCATGTTACACATAAGGAAAACCACGAAAGCACCCATGCAGCCAGAACGTGCGCCTGGAATCGAAACCAGCTGGAACTACCATTGTTTTGCGACTTTACCATTCGGTCGCTGGAGGGCAAGGAGGCAAAGAAAAATGGCCAGTTTTTTGTATATTTGCAAGGGGTAAATATTTAACATAAATGAAAAAAAAAGCGATAAGTAATCCTAACATACTGCTAAAGTCCTCCTCGAAACAGGGGAAAAAAGTTCATTAGGTAAATATTCAAAATTAGAGGATCACTGTAGCGTCAGTTACGGGCTTTTTGCGTCCCGATACAATCTTTGCAAATCCCAAATTCTGCTGCTCAGTGCCTTTCTAAATTTTACGAATTTTGCCTACTCTAAATTCGACGCCCAATGCAGTTCATGAGCTCAAGGGCCGGTCCAGATCATAGGCTGTCAAAAATTTAAAATTCAGATGGTAGTATAAAACAAAATTTCAAAAGTAGAATCCTGTTTCAAAAGGTAAAATAAAACTGCAATCGTCTGCAACCCTTTTCAAAGTCTGAAAACACTACCATGGAGCAATAGCTTGGTGTGCTACGTTAAATACACGTAAAGATTTTTTACATTTACACATCCGAGATGTCTTACGAACCATCGTTTATCGTTAAAGCCGCACGGAATCCCAGCAGAGAGAGCCGTTATATCTATTATACCACAATCCAAGCTGAGTATAGCAGATCAGATGGTAATTGACGCTGTGTTGAAATGATAGAGTTTAGAAAAAAGTGAACAATTCATAACTTTATGGATGCTACAAAGAATATGTTCATTGCATTAGTACGGTACACATATTATACATGCAAGCAAGAATATATAAATACGTTATAACCCACATCTGTAAAAATGCATTTGAGTCCTGGTACGAATCAATGATATGTTGAGAGTGTTATATAGAGGTGAATTAAATGCGTTACGAGTAATGCGTTTTACTGCCACTCACTCCATCCATATATCTTTGTGCACCTATATGTGTGTTACACTTACGAAAAATACATATATACACCTAATACTCACACATGCTATAATCACACTGTACAGACAGGTTATTTCGAGCAGGAGACATGAAAAATGAGCAACGCCTTCGCCGGGAATCGAACCACGGGCCTGTCGGTTACGCTGCCAGCGTGCTGACCACAACACCACGAAGGCATGCGATGCGAAGAAGGCGGGAGAAATACCTTATATACACCCCCTTTTAAAGGGTGACTGGGCTTTTAGGAACCCAATCGCCAAATCCTGGTGGTGGAGAATCATCATCCACCACCTTTTTAGTTCGGGCGCCAGTGTAAACACATTAGGTTATTTCGAAGCAGGAGACATGAAAAATGAGTAACGCCTTTGCCAGGAATCGAACCACGGACCTCTCGGTTAAGCGTCGAGCGTGCTGGCCACTTCACCATGAAGGCATGCAAAGAAGGCGGGAGAAATACCTTATAACACATGCTATAGGTGATACTATGCTCACACACGCTATACATGATGCTATGTTCACATATTCTAGACTGCAGTGAAAAACTTGAAAAAAATACATGCACATAAATGTACTAGGCTTACGCTTTATAGATTGCAGTAAAAAGTAAAATAATATACATAATATAAACGCATGCACATTCTTGAATACGGTAAAGAAGAATAGAATAAAAGTGGAAAAAAAGAAACATTAACTGAAGTGTCACATATGTGTAATGGCTATGTAAAGGAAAAATTTGAAATTATGAAAGGAAAAATTGTGACCACAAGTACCGAAACATACATGACCTTTGGAAAACAGTGGAATAAAACATTTAGTGCATTCATAGTGCCAGTTCATTCTGTCAGTACTATTGATAAAAGAGTGCCATTATAAGTTACATAAGCCCCGTTTAAAACTGAAGGCTTAAAACAAACTAGAAGCAGTACTGATGGCCTACGCTATATGCTTCAGAACTGTAGGATTATTTATTATGTTTTTGGCCCATGCGGGAATCCGATTGTCTATCGGATTTCTGAGATGCGCAGAGCTTGTGTAAGGGTAGTCAAAGATTAAGTGATTAGGGCTGCAAATATAGTCGCTCTCTCTTGGTACAAATGGTACAAATAAGTACCAAAGGTGACATGGCTCGTAAAATATTGTGTTAGGCCTGAGCTGGTACTTAATAAATTGATGCTGACTTGAGAAAAGAATCAGAATATTCTTCTCCCAGTTTAGTCTGAAATCCATTTTTCTTGTTATTTGTGAAGATGCTGGGAAGTCATTTTTTTAGATGGGAGAGTTTCTTTTAAGAACATCTGGAGATGTAGCTGCGAATTTAGCTATTTCGACAGCCTTTTCGTTGCCCACTATTCCTGTGTGAGCCGGCACCCAGCTCAGATGTGGCTTATTGGAAATAGGAAGTTCAAGAAGATTTTTCAGTATTTCCCAAACGAGTAGTCTTTTGCTCCGATTCCCTGCAACAGCTATCAGGCTAGAAGCCCAGTGAGAGAAAATGAGTAATGGCGACGAAAGTGATTTGGTATCAGTAATAGCTGCACTAATGGTAATTCACATAATAACCGCAGTCTGTTCCACTATCTACCTCAGAACCATCAGTGTAGATTGTAATTAGGTTACTGTTAGACAAAGAACTGTTAACTGATAGGTCTAAGTTTTTACTGGCAGAATAGCGTGGACGAAGCGGGCTGCAATTCTCATAATCAGCGAAGACATAAAATTTACCCGATAGCATGGTAGTGCATGCAAGTCTTGTAGAGCTGTTAATTAGAGCTTCTCTGTCTACAATCAGACCTAATGGAGGGAGAGTAGTCAGGACTTGGAGTACAGCAATAGGCGAGGTTCTATATGCCCTTCAGATCCTCAATAGATATGGTCTCTGAGTCAACAGCACAAGTTTTTTCAGTTGTACAGTAAGACTGGAGCAGGCAGAAGCACCACTGACTGCAATGCTCTCGGTTACAGCTGTGTACCAAATGTGTAATATGTTAGCGGAGACTCCCTAAGTAAGAGTAGCTATCCTCAGCATGCACTAGGCGGCTTAAATATTGAGCCTGTATTTAATGTATTTTAAATTAGGCTGATCGACCATGATGCCTAAATATTTTATTTGGAAGACCACCTTAACCGAAGTTTCACTGATTGGAAGCATAAATTCTGTCGGGCTCAGCGGTCGTGTTTAAAAATTAATAAGACGCAAAGACGGATAGCCGTTTTTAATTACCACAGCACACAGGATTGCGCCGACAAATGCAATGGTCAATCTTGCAGGGCTTAAGCCATTATATTTGGCAGCGCAAGAACGAAATATAGCGGCAAAAGTCTTAAGGATGAGAGTAGACGTCACTACACATGAGGGCACCTGCCTGAGCACTGACTAAGAGGGTTAGTTGCATTGGTAAAAAGCCATCCTGCAAGAAATAAGCACGAGACATTTATCAACGATGTAGCAAAAGGGACATCAGAACTTTAAATATATACCGATGACTCACAGACTGAGGAGGGTACAACCAGTGCCTTCTATACGAAGATAGGGAAAATAACTATATTTTCAATGGTCAACTGGACTGAGAATAATTTTATCTATCAGGCGGAATTACTTGCAGTTATCAAAGCAGCAAAATGGGCTGTCGGTAAAAAATGTAGTAAAGTTTTACGCACAGACAGCATCTCTAATGTTGAAGCTGCTAGTGGGGCTCCTCTAAAAACAAACTGGTATATGCCAACTCTGAACTTCACCTTATGAGTGATGGTTTCGACACCCTTCAATAGACCAAAGCCCAGGTAGGACACGAAGGAAATAAAAGGCTGACATGTTAGCAAAGGAAAGAATAACACACTTCCCAGCCCAGGGTCAACATTGAGAAGAAAACTGAAAATAAATGCGGATAACAGTTGGCAAAGGCAATGGACTAAGCTCATAAAGAAACAATGAATGCAGTAAAAAATTCTTTTTACCTATTGAAGCAGCACGTCCGTTGAAGCGCAAGTTGTTTTATAGTGTGCTGGAAGTAAAATGCTGGACTGTCTCTTAGCTCCCTCGTAACGCTTTGTTGAATCGGCTTGATATCGTCAAATCCTGGCCTTTTAGCTTTAATTTCATTTTTAGAAGAAAAAATTAATCTAGTGATGATAACACTGGCCAGTAGGAGTGGTCTAGCAGAGTTACATTTCGTTATTGTTGAAAACTCATGAATAATTGCTGCATTGTGAGACGGCGCTTTATCATCCAGCAAGAACCGATTTTTATTTGCGTGAAAGTCCGGACGCACACGTGCAATGTATTTCAATAGCCGATCCAATACATGTCAAAAACATCATTCATTGCTTTTCTTTCAAGAAAGAATTCTAAGTGAAACAGTCCTCCGCAGGAAAAAAACCCCATTAATATTGTCTCCACCCTGGATTTTTGAAACGCACTTTCTTTGGTTTTAACGAATTTTGACCAACCCATTCTATACTATGCCTCTTAATTTCTGGATCGCAAGCGAAGTATCGCGATTCATCACCAGTGATCATTTTTTTAAAAAACGTTTGGATCGCGAAGTCACATGTCAAGAAAATCCTGACCAGTTCCTACTAATGAATGCGGAGCAAGACGTGCGCACAATTTCCTTGTTCCTAAATCCTCAGCGATTATTGTAACGAATGTTCTTTATCAATGTTTAAATATCCTGCAAGCATTCTAGCCGTTAATCGAGCGATGATCTTGATTTAACGCAATACGGACACCTTCGATGTTCCGGCCAGTTTGGCTTGTGAGAGGACGTCATGTTCTTTCGTCTCCTTTTATGTCATTTGTACCATCTCGAAATCTATAAAAGCACGAAATGAACAAAAACACATTCGAACGCGACAAATATTCTTCACCATAATCTCTCTGCATCATTTGATGTTTGACTAACAGTTTTGCCACTTTTAAAATAAAACTTCATCGCATACCTCTGTTCCAAATATGATTCCATTACAAACATAAGTAGTATTCAAACGCCAAACGATAATTTTCTCCTTAACAACACAACTCGTCCTAATGCGATTAGCAGACAAGAATTAAAAAAAAATTATTACATAGCTCCGTTTGTAGCAAATAGATAACGCTACTCGGATAGTTAATATTCAATCAAACTTAAAACGTTTTAGCCAGACCTTGTATGCAGCTATGCAGCTTTTAAAAATTTTGTGATTTCGTTGTTGAACTGCACGTGGTGTAAGTGCGAAGAAAATACTGTTTAATAATAAAGCTAAAAAAAAGAGGGGGTTAGCAGACGTGAGTGTAAGAACAGACTGGTAGAGCTCAACGAGCTCGCAGGAGCTTAAAAGCCTTAGCAAACCTTTCTGGGCACCTTTAAAACCTGAAACCTTTCAGATCTTTTTTTACCTCAAATGGGCGTTAGCCCAGAAAGAACTATTAATCCTGAAACGGCATTTTGCGTCGAATCACTATAAACGGCTGTATCACTTTTCAAATTGTTGCCACCAAATATTATCTCCCTGTATTATATTTAAGGATATTAAATAATGAAGAATCTGCATGAATGTATGTATGTTTCTAACATTGTGAGAAAACACCGGTACCAAGAGCCATCGAATTTTGAATAACGTAGACCTCCACCCGAATATGGGCGCCTGAAAACCCGAATTTGGAATTTGTTCTATTGTCTACTTCATATTTTAAAGTTTTAATGACTTTTTGGTTAAATAACTCAACAGTTTCAAAGCGATCAGTGGCAACACTGTAGGGAATAAAACACTTTTATCTCTAGCGACTCTGCATATTTGTATCTCAGCATCTCTATATTGACTGTGCTTAGAGTTAATATAAATGTGCTCTCATGAAATTTCCAAATAGAATGCATAGAGTTGCAGTCTGATATTTAACTTGAGAAAAAATTTGGTTAAATCTCTGTTTTTTCCTCCCTCCCTCCAATAAAGTTTCCTACTTGAAGGACATACAGTTTTTCATGGCTGGGCCTAGAACTAATGCCATCTTGTCAAGGTACTCGCACTCATCATCTTTGTAAAGTTCATAATGCTTACTTAACTATCCTATTATTCACATAGCCCAACGCTGTTAAATGTTCATAAGGCATTTGTTGCTTACCTTGGCCAACAGGATGCCTTCCCTGAATTTGGAAACTTAACCCCGGGACATACCCTCAACAGTATTTATCAATACAGAATATCTTCATAAATCTCATTTTATAGATTTTAACCAAAATGAAATAATATAAAAAAAACTTTCTAGCTATGATCTAGAACTCGATAAGAAATTTCTAATTATTTACTACAACCATGATGTTGCAACCATTTGTAGTTGGAATAAAATATTCATATTCGGTGGCAATAGCATCAATATTTGATCAAGTACAAACTCAAGGATATTAAAATTTTGAACTAACATTAAATTTTAACTGTCATGTTTACACTGATCTGAGTTAAAAAGAAATTGAGTAAAAAGTGACTGCTTTTATTTCGGATACCATTTAGTTATTTTCAACGTTAGCAAAACTATAAAAGCATTAAATAGTTTGTCCTTAACAGTATACACTCAAATGCCGGACTTATGAGAACTCACCACAGATTTTAAAATATTCATCAGTACAGCATGCAAACGAATCCAATAAACATGTGTGTTTATCGGACTGTTTTCACGTCCATAACACCGCGTGACTTCGTTTGAGTCTCTCTGATTATAAACATTTGAGGCCAATGTTAGCTTTCTTGCAAAGGATTGTCTAGGCAAGGGGCATTAAATAATCATTGAGCAATTCTACCACTTTGGCGATTGTCGGTGGCAACAGTTTCACGCAAAGCGCATATCACACGAAAGCATGGAAATATTAAAGTTTATACAAGAAACTAGCTACTGCAAGTTACACACAAATTTCCATTCAACCTATAATTTCGCTCCATAAATATATACATACATTTGTATATAAATAACTGGCAGCGAAATCTCCCGCGCCTTCCACCCCACAAAGCCCTAATCCCCGTATGACGTGATACTGGTGATCATTGCGTGATAACAAAACCCAAGTGAGTATGCACACAGTGTCGCCATTCTATTTGCCTAAGGAAGTGATCCGTTTTCCATATTAAATATGAGGTCGACTGCTTTTCTGACTTGTACTACTTGTATTTATATCTGTTAGGTCTCCACTCTTCTGATTTGTAGTAATACTATGGCAGATAAGATGCCAAATTGAAGGACGTCGCTTCGCTCTTAGTATTTCACAGATCTTATTATTTGAAGTAAATCCGTAACTTTTTACTTCCTATTACACATTTAAATATTTTGGAAACACCTTGCCTTAGATTCTCATTAAGGTTCTAAAGAAGCTGTTAATTTCATCGAATAAGATTTTATTAACTCAGACTGAATGCCATTCCATTTTAATGGTGTTATATTTCTTTAAATGATGTTACAATATTATTCTTGTTCCTTTTAACTTCCTTGTACTAAGTTAAGAAAGCACTGTAATCACGAAAAATTTCGGGTATCATTTTTCAACGAAAATATCCATTTTTACTGCTCTCGAATCCATTTGAACGATGTTTGTGCCTGACATTTATACGTACGGATAGAATAAAGAACCCTTTTTTCCAAAACCAATTGTAAATGGACGAGGTTTGCCGTAGAACATTGGAATTTTGTATATGGAACTGGTATAATATATATTGCTGTGCACCTCCCTTTTTGGCTGCAATCGGCAGCAACAAACGTGCATATGTATATATACTCACTCTATTATCCGGCTCGGTGAGCGCAGTATTTTTATTCTTATGTGTTGGTAAATTGTGCAATGTTTACTTTTAAAGTAATTGAATTATGTCGGTCTTATGTTACGGTTAAGGTTTTTGTGGCTTTAATTAATTTACATGCCATGGTTGAAGAATTATCAACAATATATATGAACATACACGTACGTACACGCAGACGTCACGAAAGCATCTCTTCCGAATCCAATTTAAATCAGTTTTACAATTTTTTGGGTAAAAAAGGTCTTTTATTCTGTCCTTACGTACAGAACGCAAGAACTGGACCACCGTCCTGGGAACTTCTAGGGCCTGCCTCTCGGGGTGAATGTGTCCAAACTCCTGTGGCCCCTTTAATGGCGGCGCAGACACAACAGTCCCTGCCTGGCTTTATACAAAGCATGGGACAAGGAAGAAAGCTAGCAAAAATAATTGGACACAAGAACATCTCCGCCTCCGGGCACCACTCCATTGGCTTCGACTTTCAGCTTGGTGCCTTGTCCACTTTGTCAGTCCCCGTCACTGGGATTATGAGAGCCAAATCCCCGATGACTAGGTCGGCGATCTCCGATATAACTCCAACACAGACAGAGGAACAGACCAGTACCAGTGCGCTCCCAACCTGAGAATAAACTCGGGCTCTAGTCCTGGGAAGTCAACTTATATATCCCCGTGGTTGAGACTGCCTAAGTACAGATCCTAGCCAGTACTTCCCAGGAATTCTCCTGAGTCAACCCCCGGGGGGATGTCCTTACATACAGATGTCACGCAAAAATATCGTTAAATTACATTCGATGGCGATCAAAATAGATATTTTCGTTGAAATATGATACTCGAAATTTTTCGCGATTACAATACTTCCATTTTACTTCATACAAGGAAGTAAAAATTTGATTTTCTGTCCCAATAGTTCTATAAACTCACTTGTAAAAAAATAAAATTAAAAGAAGAAAATCTGAGGTTTCAGATTTCAACGGTCGCCATAAGGTTTTTTACACTCATGTATTTTTCTATTTTTTTTTTCAGTCTTTTCTCAGTTATAACACATTTCGGTTTTCAGATTTCAACGGTCGCCAAAGGGATCTATTATGGTTTTTTACACTCATGTATTTTTCTTTTCTTTTTCTTTTTTTTTTTTCAGTCTTTTCTCAGTTGTAACACATTTCGGTTTTCTTCGTAAGGTCGCTTACAAAACATTTTTTTGTCTTTTTATGATTAACATTTGGTTTTAACTTCATTAAACATCACATTCTTCGCACTTACGCCATATAAAATTCAATTCAAACGCAGAATCACAAAATATAACATAAAAATAAAACTGAAAATTTAATACCTTACATTTTTCCGAATGGCAACATTCTCGCTCGCTGGAGATAAAAAGTCTTATTTCAAACAGTGTTGCTAATGCGTGTTCTCAATCGTTTAATTTGTTAATCAAAAATCAATTAAAATTTTACAAAATGTGAAATAAATAACATAGCAAATGTTCAAAATTTGAACTTCCCGTACGCATATTCGAGTGCGTTTTTTCACAATGCGAGGAACATACATACTACATGCAGATCTTTATTTTTAATTTCTTTAAAAATAATATATGGTGGTAATATTTGCTGCCAACAATTTGGATATAACGCCTTTTACGCCAGTGTGAAACGACGCAAATGCCCATTTTGAGACTAATAGCCCCTTTGGGTATAAAAAAAAGAGATGTTAGAATTTAAATCAGCTTTGCAATTCTTTATTATAATAATAACTAAATTTTTGTTAATCAAAATATTTCTTTTTTCATAATATATGGCCGCTACAGATAAAAATAAATAAAAGAAAAAGATCTGAAAGAGTTCAGATTTTAACGATCGCGCAAAAGGATTTATTAAGGGTTTTAGGCTCTCACTGAGCTCACAGTCCATCAGGCGCACTCATTCCTATTAACCCACTTCTTTTTATCTTTATTATTAAGCATAATTTTCTTAGAACGTAGGAAATATAGAATTCAACAGAAATTTTTTTTTAAATTAAAAAAAACAACATAGCGGCATATGTTTAGAATTAACGATGTGTGTTATGTGTTGTTAAGTGTTATGTGTTGGCAAATAATTTTCTATTTTTTTTTATTTTTTTTTCTCAGTTTAACATATCAATGTTCAGTTTTCTTAGTAAGATGGCTTGAAAAACTTTTTTTATGTGTTTTTTATTCCTAACTTTTTTTGTGTTTTTATTCGTAACTTTCTTTGTGTTAACTTTATTAAAATCACGTTCTTTGCACTTACACTACACAAAATTAATTTCAACAACAAAATCACAAAATATTTAAAAGCAACGAATCTTTAGAATTTCCAGTACACAATGTCCCGAGCTAGAGATAAAAATGTTTTATACGTACAGTGCTGATCGCTTTCAGATCGTTTGGTTTGTTGATCAAAAATTCATCCAAGTTTTATGAAACAAGAAACATAAATCAAAAATTCAAAATTAGGACTTCCAAGAGCACATGTTCCGGTGCAGGATTACGTTATTCAAATTTGCATGGCTCTAGATATCGTCGTTTTTTCACAATGCATAACATTGACTGCATACGTACTGTTGCGAAATGTCCATCTGCGGAAAGATAACTTCCCGCAAAACAGGTTTAGGTTTGCCATATTTGGTAAGAAATCGTCCATTTGGCGACGTTTGGCGACAAGATTGGCGATATGCCATAGACGGATGGAGAACCTTCTGGAACGAATTCATACCGGTTTGGTCGAGAATGTTCTCGAACGCAAGCCAAAAGATGCGTAAACCATGCTGGTACCCGGAGAGTCAATTAGTTAATAGTCAGTGAGTGAGAGTCTAGCTAGTGATCGTCAGTTTAGTGTTGAGTGGGTTGTCGACTATATCGCGTGTTCGTGCCTCGTCGAGTTTTATGAGCTCCGAGAACGACCGAATCCAGTCGGGAGCTGTACTCTACAGCTTATCGTCGAGTGTCTCGCGAGTTGTAGCGTGGAGAGTCTCCAGAGTACGTAGAGTTCCAAGAACGACTAAACCGAGTCGAGAGCTGTACTCTGGTGCTTTGCGGTGAAGCTCTTTCCACCGTTACAGCCTCATAGCCTGAAGGCTGTGTTGCTGATTGTGTCAACGTATTTGGTCGTAGTTTTACGACGACTGTAAACGTACTTTTGATGCTGCCCTGAGTAATACTGGCTAATAAATTGTGTTTTGATACTTTCATCGAGTGTTGTCGGTGTTAATCACTCCAAATCCACAAACCAGTAAGAAAAAAAAAACACAACAATACATTCAGGCACGTACTTTATTCTTTAATTTCCTTAAATATAATATGGGGAGATGATAATCGGCGGCAACAATTTGAAAGTGGTACAACGCATTTAAGTGTTTCCACGCAAAATGCCGTCTGTAGTCCATTTGTGCTGTTGGTCTAATAAAAAGAAACGTGATCACAGTTACAATCTGTGCGTTGCTACAAATATTCCAAAATATTAGCCCAAACGCCTATTAATTTCGTTTGGTATTGTGCGTCGAAAACATTAAATGCCTGAATAACTTTTCAAACTGTTGCCACCACCTGTGTTATACTTAAAGAAATTAAATAATGAAGAATCTGCATAAATGTATGTATGTTTCTCGGATCGTGATAAAACAACGGTACCTACAGATATCCAATTTTGAATAACGTAATCCTCCTTCGAATATGGACATCTTCAAGCCCAAATTTGGAATTTGTTTTATTATCGATTTCATATTTTGTAACATTTTTAACGAATTTTTTATTAAGAAACTCAATGATTTCAAAGCGAGCAATGACAACACTGTAAGGGGGAAAAAAAATTTTATCACCAGCCCGAGACTGTGTTTCGGAAATCTGAAGATATGATCTTTTAAATATTTCGTGTAATTGCTGTTGAATTGAATTTTATGTTTTAAGAGCGAAGAACATGATATTTAATAAACAAAGGTAACATAAAAAATGTTGAAAAAACGCCCGTTTCAGCCTAATGTAATTTTTTTTTCTTTAAAATCCAAAGGCGCTTCGTTCCTGAAGGACTATTGTTTTCGTTTTGCGATTTTGCTTTGAATCACTATAAACGGCTGTATTACTATTCAAATTGTTGCTGCCACCAAAAGTTATTTCCCTGTATTATATTTAAAGAAATTAAATAATGAATATTCTGCATAAGTGTATGTATATTTCTCCAAATGTTATAAAACGACGGTACCTATAGGCATCCAATTTTGAATAACGTACGTTTCCACCCAAATATGGGCATCTGGAAACCTAAATTTGGAATTTGTTTTATTATCTGTTTCATATGTTATAAAACTTAAACGAATTTTCGATGAACAAAGTCATCAATTTAAAAGCGAGCAATGGCAACACTCTACGGGAGGGGGACCTTTTTATCTAAAGCGCGCGGAACTGTGTATTGGCAATTCTAAAGGTATGCTGATTTTAAATTATTTTGCGATATTGCTGTTGAACTGAATTTTATGGTTTAAGGGCGAAGAACATGATATTTAATAAATAAATAAATAAAGGTAACACACAAAACTCTAAAAAAAAA
>KK122415.1:290981-313674 GCA_000611955.2 Stegodyphus mimosarum
CCGCTTTGGACGTAATTTAAAATTTGAAATCTTTCAGATTTTTTTTTTATTTATTTATTTATTTGTAAATTTTGATTCCCTTAATGTTATTCATGTGTCATTATTTCATAAATCACTATTTGATATTTTTAATTTTATAATTTTTGCGTGTCATATTACAAGATTTAAACTGATGATGTAACATCCGAAAAAAAACCAAATCGGGAATTGCCGAAGCCCCGACAATTCCGCGTCTCGTGCTTTATTGGTTTCGTTTTTGCCTCCAGACTTGATATTTTTTCTCGAGATTTCATTTGAGCGAAAAATGAAAGCAATGTCTCTTAGAATTTTAGTAATAAATAAGAAGCGCCATTTTTCCTAAATCCACAGGCTATTGAAATATAGTGTACGTTTGCGTAAAAAACGCATAGATTGATCCCTCTTTCCCCCTCTCTTTCTATAATCTTTTTCTTAGAACTATAAACTTGGTTACTTTTCATCAACGGTTCTAACTTATATTACTTGTCTGCCTATAATATTCTTTTTTAAATGAAGTGTTTGTATATGCTGGTAGTTTTGTTTACAGAAGACTTTAAACTAAGGAAAACGTATTTCATGAATTATTCATATGACCATGTTTTAAAAGGGAATGGCCGTGTTTGAAATCAAATTCCGCCTGTATCCATGTAAGTTCCTTCGGTAATTAGCAACAAACTTCATTTCTAACAACAGTTTCGAGTGTAAAGCTGCTTGTCTCCGCAACACATCCCCTCCCATTCGATATACAAATGAACACGCAAAAGAAGTAAAAAAAAAGCAGACAAATTGCAATTTGGACGAATCTAAGAGTAATTTTTCGCCTCCTCTATCACAGTAGCTGCAGTCAGTCTATACCAGTATGTTACGCACACAAAGCAACTAACGTGAGACCACAAAGTCGCAATCAAATAAAGTTCACGCAGCGTTGAGCGTGTAGGTTTTGGGCAAGAGTGTCCAATCACGCGATACCGCTATTCTAGAGCGACCACTGCTCTTTTGTTTTATGCTTATTCCTGCGGTTTCATGCGCAGATTTTTTTTAATGCTTTCTGCTAGCTTTGTCTGTGACTCCCACAGCAGTTGTCACGTCACTCTTCAACTGAAAATAAATCTGCAGTTGAGGTAATGTCACAGTAGGTATGTTTTGATAGATTCTTTTGTATGTGTAATGCGTTAGAAAATTTTGTCTAACCATAGGATGCATTTTAGCTGATCCATTACCTTTAACTGTCTAGATAACTTTTATTTATTCAGACGTGACAAGCGTGTTGTACGGAAAAGGTGTTCCCAGTGGACGAACACCCTGTTTAATGGAGGCACTAAGCAGAGCTCTTTTGAGTTTATAAACAGTACAAGAAGCAGATTTTTGATATTTTCACTTCAGCGAAACGAAAAAATCAGATGTGTACGCCACATGACTTTCTTAATATTAAATTATGCCGCCAATTTGTAAATTCTATTTTGGATTTCATTTAAACTTATTGGATTGAATTAAATCTACTTCATTGATAGTGCATAAACCGCAATAGAATAAATGCACTCTTTAAAATTCTCTATATTTGTTCATCACAGCGACACTCTGAGGCTAGCTTCATTTAATAACGTTACATCTCATTCACTCACCAGAATGCACAAAAATTACGTATATCATCTAGAGAATTACATAATCGTTGCCACATGTGCTATTCAAATACTACAATAAATCTAAAATGATGTGTAAAAGAAATCAAACAAATAAAAGAAAAAGAAGGAAAAAAAGAAACAGCTTTACACAGACGATTCAGTATTTCTCATTCAATTAATTCAGTTCTTACTTCGTGATAAGCAAAAATACATAAAAATTCAAAATATCTATATTAAAAATTAAGTAAATCTTAAACACTTATTTCTTCGAATAAATTCCGGAATGGATTAAGCATCATTTCATACACTTTAATAAAAGAAGGCGTTGTCTTTGTTGCTGCATAGCTTAGTTTCCTTAGATTCGCTACAAATCCAATATTCTCCTAAGTTTCAAACGTAAACAAATAAGTCCACCATGAGAATATGATTAAGCTTAGCCGCATTTAAATAACTTTTAAATCGTTGATAATTCTACAAATCTTGCATGCAGATTTACTAAAGGCATAAAAACCTTAACCAGAAGATAACAACAACATAATTCAATCATTTTTAAAGCAAATTATGCACAATTTACCAACATATAAGAATAATTAAAACTGAGAATACTGAGCCGAGTAACAGAGTGGATACATACACTGCTGGCCACCGTAAATGCAACACCCTGAAGGAAGCATGCAAATAACATGAAATTTACAACATGCGTTAGCGGAGGTGAGATATGCAAATGATTAAAATTTCAGCGCAGATGCACAACACGCGCGCCTGTGGCGCCACTTCAAAGCGCTATTTAAGGCTTGGAGTTTTCGGCAATTTCAAGTTCAGCAATTGTGTTTTTCTTGTGGGTTTTTCAAAAAAAAAATCAATTATGCCGTATTATTATCGCAGTAAACAGCGATCATTGTTTGATCAAGTATCCGAGTTCGACAGAGGAAGGATAGTGTTCTACCGAGAGTGTGGATTATCTTTCAGGGAAATCGGTAGTCGTGTTGGACGAAACCAAACAACTGTAATGCGGATATGTGACCGTTGGATGCAGGGGGTACGACAGACCGACGTGTTCGATCGCATCCAGCTCGGTGCACCACTTCACATGATGACAGGAGCATTGCGCGCATAACAGTGACGGCTCGCTCAGTCACATCATGAAACATAGCACAGCACATTCAGTCTGTAAGCCATCATCCAGTGTCTGCGCGTACCATTCGACGCCGTTTACAGCAGAGTGGTTGTCCGCAAAACGTCCATTGCTTCGTCTACCCTTGACGCAGAACCACAGACGTCTGCACCGCCAATGGTGTGATGAAAGAAGGATGTTTACGGCAGAAGGAATGAAATTGTCTTTACTGATGAGCCAAGCTTCTATCTGAAACACCACGATGGTCGGATTCGAATTTGAAGACACCGTGGAGAGAGGATGCTGAACACCTGCGTTGTACACCGCCACAATGGTCCTGCACCGAGTGTTATGGTATGGGGTGGTAGTGGATATCACTCTCGCACTCCTCTAGTACGCATTGCCGGTACTTTAAACAGACAGCGCTACATCTCCGAGGTGTTGGAGTCAGTTGTCCTTCCTTACCTTCAGGCCTTGCCCATAGCCATATTTCAACAGGATAATGCGCGACCACGCGTGGCACGCATTGTCCAAGGGTCCTTCGTCAATCGCCAGATTGAATTGCTTCCCTGGCCGGCTCGCTGTCCAGATCTCTGGCCGATATAAAACACGTGGTCCATGGTTGCCGAACGATTGACCCAGATTACATCCCAAGCTGCCGCACCAGATCAACTTTGGCAACGTGTGGAAGCTGCTTGGTCTGCTGTACCCCAAGAACACATCCAAAGTCTCTTTGAATCAATGCCGAGGCGTGTGGCAGCGGTGATCTTCAACAATGGCGGCTACTCTGGCTGCTGATTCTAGAAGGAACCACACTTCACAGAAGTCTATAAATTTAATCATTTGATTCTTGGTCAACATGTTATCTACTAAATAAATTTTGTTGTGATATCTCTTGTCTTTCTTGGTGTTGCGATTTGGGTGGCCAGCAGTGTATATACACATAAATTTATATACTTTTGGTACGATTACAACCAAAATAGAAGGTGCACATCTATTTGTTCTGGCAGTCCTATATACAAAATTTCAACATTCTGAGGCTACTCGTTTTTCAGTTATGCAAGATACATACATGTATACGTACGTACGCACAGATACCACGAAAAAATCTCTTCAGAATCTATTTTAAATCAGTTTTATACATATATATATATATCTTTTTCAACAATATATATATATATTGTTGAAAAAGAGTCCTTTATTTTGTTCTTATGTACGAATGCCACTCAAAAACATCTTTAAATTGCTTTCGATAGCGGTAAAAATAGATATTTTTGTTGAAATATGAGACCCGAAATTTTTCGCGAGTACAATACTTCGTACAAGGAAGTAAAAACAATTTGTTTAATGTAAGTTTTCCAATTAAATCAAAGGCAAGTAAATAATAAGTGGGCTCTGTATTAAGTTAATTTTTATTATTAATTCTCCTACGAAAACAGCAAATAATTCAGATTCTTTGGATTCAGATTCTTCTTCTCAGATAATGGATCGCTGATCACTAGTAGCCTGATCCGGTTCTAATCTGCATGGTTGAAAATTGAGCCGGTCCTAATCTATTTGGAGGATTTGGTTGTAGGGGCATTACCGTAGTTTTCGCAATGTGTAATATGAAAAGAACTCAGTTTCCGTTAAAAAGCCACTCTCAAATGCAAGTAACTCTTGTTGTATTAGATTAAATCAATCGAGCCATCTTTCGGTAATAAAATCTTTTATTAATTGTGCATAGGAAAGAATTTCCTCTTTTCTTGCACAAATCTACAATGCACATATTTTTTTTTTTTTTTTTTGAAATTCAACTGTTTTCTTCGCGCCAGGGCTTACCGTCCACATGCTGACCTTTTGCCTTTTTGTTGTGAAATAAAATGAATTTATGTATGATAAATTTAAAACCAAATCTATACTATAGTAACAAAGTGATCACAAAAAAGTATTGTTGAGCTTTACGGATTCGTGAATTTGGAGTAATTGATAATAACACTTAATAAAGAATCAAAACGCAATTTACTCGCCAGTAAGCACTATTACAGAGGAGAATTGCAAAGACACGTTTGCACTCGTCGAAAAACTACAACAAATACGCTGAAACAATCAACAACGCAGCCATCAGGCTATAAGGGTGAAGAGAGCTTTACGGCAAAGTACTACAGAATAATTCCCGACTCAGTCGATCGCTCTCAAGCTAATCTCTGAACTTAAGACATTATTTTCTCGGCGGGCAGGTAGGGTATATAGAGTTTTAACTTACCTTTGAGAATATTGTTACGGATTTCATATTTATTTGGCTATTTATTTATGGTTGAGATTAAAACTGTTTTAATTCCCCGTGCAACGCAGCGCGTGACGAATTGTAAGAGAAAGCTCAGTCGAAAAAGTAAAAATACAAGAGCGCGTGCATTTAAAATTTAATAAATAAATATCTCGTAATTTCTTTTGTAATCCAGAAAAATCGAGAAAGTGAAAGAATGATCTCGTGCTAATTCGAAAGCTTATAAGAGCCGAATTTAAACATCTCATCTCAGCTGTAGTTGTAACTGTTTAAAGCGAACTGCTATTTGTTTACTTAGTGCTGTGATTGATTGTAGCGACTTGATTGTAGCGACGAGATTGGATTAACTTTATCTGTTTTAAATTCAGTTTAACCTTTGAGGTACTGAGATTTGAGATTTGAAATCTGCTTCAGAAAATAACTTTAAATAAAACAATCCATACAGTCTCCGCGCAACATGAGTGCGAATACAAGCCAAAAACTTCGATTTATTCGCCTCGCTTATTTTTTTAATTTTACATACACACACACACACACACAAAAAAAAAAAAAGAAGTACAATAACTAATTATATGGTACATTTCATTTTCAATCACTCTTGTTCATTCTTCGGATGATTTTCCAGAAGGCGTTTACGAAATGGCAAAACTCAGCAGTTATGTCGCCGTCTATGCTCTGTTAGTGGACTTTGGCAAGTTTTTTATGACTAAGTAAAAAGCTCAAGTTAAACTAATGAGAAACAGCAAAGAACAACTTGTCGGCAGTATAATATTTTCTATGAAAATTTAGTCTATACAATTCGTTACACAAAGTGTAATTAGTTCTTTAAAGCTACTTTCAATAACAAATTTTAATGTTAGAAAATATTATATACACTACTGTGAAAGCTCATGTCTTTTGAGAATAAATTAATGCTATTAGTTTTTCTTTTTCCTTTTTTAGCTGGATTCTTTATAACATAAAATTCTTTTAATATTCGCCGATGTAAGTTAAAAATCATAAGTTTTAAAATAAATTTCTGAATTTTTGATCGAATGGCTAATTTGGGGCTCCTTCTATTTATTCACTTGAGGCAAGAGCCTCACCTGCCTCAGCCTCGTCCTGGCCCTAGCAAAAGTACTGAAAATATTCAATTTATGCTACATGCAGAAGCATAGACAGCTAAA
The DNA here is from genome assembly GCA_000611955.2 of Stegodyphus mimosarum. Classification (NCBI taxonomy): domain Eukaryota; kingdom Metazoa; phylum Arthropoda; class Arachnida; order Araneae; family Eresidae; genus Stegodyphus; species Stegodyphus mimosarum. The sequence goes on from KK122415.1 coordinate 297,168, forward strand.
TTCTAATACACAAAGATTAAAGTTTACGTAACTGTTATGACAAATGCCAAAAATAAGTAGAAGCTATTAAAGATGTTAACAGATCGTTGAATATGTATATTCAAGTACTGTAACAGTTTTAAATATTGTTGCTAATCGTTTGTACAATTTAAATAGACGAACGTTAATATGCATCTGAATGGCAAAGTCTTAAACGCACGAAGAATAGTTTTAAATATTGTTGCTAATCGTTTGTACAATTTAAATATATAAACACTAGCCGCTGCGCGGCCAGCCTTCGTCTGGCTTTTAAGTGTACCAGAAAAATGCTTAAAGAGAACACCAAACATTAAATTTGAAAACTGCACAGAATTTTACTCTGCAGAACAATTTTATCGAAAAAGAAACAAACAACAACGGAAAAAAATTCAGTTAAAAATGCATTACATATAAAAAGCATACAACGAAACAAGCAATATCCCTTAATTCAAATATTAATTATCCTAATAAATAAATTAAGCAACTTCCCTTTGCAAAATCTTAAGGACTCAAATGGTATAAACAGATTAAGAACTTAAAACAGATTAAAAAATATCATGCAAAACTTTTTTATAATTAAAATTATATATAATTAAAACATAATATTACAATGAAATAAGCAATAGCCCTTGATACAAATGTTAATTATCCTAATAAAGTAATTAAACAATTTACCGTTGCAAAAAGAAACAACTTTTTAATTTCTTAAACTTTTCAGTCTCTTAAAAACAGTAACATAAGAAATACGATGAAAAATTGTTGCCAAACCGAAATTTTTAAAAGAATGAAACTATTCAAAATGATGCAATTTCATCAAAAATCTATCAACAACAATAAGAAAGGAAAATTGTTGCCAAAACTACATTTTAAAATATCTGAGATGTGAGAAGTGTATTCGGAAGCTTCATTTAAAAAATTTTTAAAAAATACAAAATATTATTATTTTTCCAAAATTCTTTTTTTAAAAGGAGTCGAAAGGATTAAAGTTCAACGTGTCCAAAAATCAAAGGAAAATAAACAGCACATTTTTTAAAATAAGTTTTTTTAAAAAAAATTCCGCTGAAAAGGTGTTAAGCTCACCTTCCTAAATAAATTCGTATTTAATCGATTTATTGAAATACGAAATTTATTTTAAGTTCGTAAAATAGCTAAGTGTCTACGCTTCACGACGATGTAAAAATGAAATGTATAGAGTGAAATCTCGCTTTCCTGTAGCCCATTATGTCTCAAAATGACGCGATTTGGTCACAAAACATAAAATAAAAAAAATTCTAATTCGAATTTCGAAAAAATCGCTTCGAGGTGCACTGGCTCTTGTGTAGATGCACCTATGTACCAAATTTCGTGGCCCTGGATCTATTAGCTTACTCGCAACACGAACGAAAGACACACACACACACACACACACACACACACAGACTCTTTGTTTTATTATATGTAGAGATTAATATGTATCTGAATGGTAACGTTTTAAATTCACGAAGAATAGTTTTAAATATTGTTGCTAATCGTTTGTACAATTTAAATAGACGAACATTAATAAGTATCTGAATGGCAACGTTTTAAACGCACGAAGAATGTAATCATATTTATTTTTAAATAGTTTAGAATTTGTTTTCTCTTCTTGCTTGTATGTCGCCATTTTAAGTGTTAAAAAGTTTTTGCTATGTTCCATCAATGGAGTTTGCTTCATTTGCGAAGGAACTATCACAGTACATAACGCGATTGTTGAATACGTAATCAATTATGCGTAAAAGTATTTTATTTTATTTTTTATTTACCAACTCAAGTACCTTAAAATAAAGTTATCTTCAATAATTGAATTCAGTGTTTGAATGTCAAGAATTTGAGTGAAAAGATGAAGGAAAGAAACACAACACTTCAGAAAACATAGTCTTCTAGCATTTGACAGATCTTGGTTGCGACAGTAGTCTTTATCCTCGTGCAAACAGGACACCAGGATGTGCTGAGAGATTATACAAGGGAAGGCTGCCCGACGAAAGTGATTTTTGAAATCGTGAGCAGAAAATTAAAGCATACAAAGCTGCTTCATTGTTAGAAATGGGTAATTCAACGATCCCGGGTACCGCCCCAGAAATTTTCACTCTGCTCTCATCACACCTCGTTTCTTCCTACCTTCCTTTTTATTTGCATAAACCATTTTGAGCTAAATTTAAAATTGTAATACCACCTTGTGGCCAATTACTTCGAATGAGTGAGGATAAAGGGACTAGTTACATAGTGAATGTTCGTTCGATCTCTGGCTTGGACAACAGTAAAAATAATTTTTCCTACTTTTGTACCTCGATTATTATACGAATTCGTTAAACATTTTGGAATCATGTCAGGGAAAATTCAAAAGTTAAAGGTATTGTAAGTGAGGTTCTTTTAACATCTTCCGAAAAAAAACTCGATAGCTTTATTCGATCCCTTATAAGATTTTTCGTAATCGCTGTTATTGAATTCACATTATCTAGTTTATGTATACTTCTTTCATATAGGACTTTTTTCTTTTATTTGGTTTGTTTCTCCTTTGGACTTGCACTAAAGAAAAAGAAAATCTATGTCGTGAATAACTGCAGATTGCAATCAGTAATTACGGCTATTGCGTTACGATTATTAGGCACTTGTTCTGTTCCGAACTCAGTATCCAAATAAAGCAATTCAATGCATGAAAATGTATTTATGTTTAAGTGAAATTATTTGTGTAAGGAATTACTATATTCTCTAGAGCACGCTTTTTGGCTGCAAGTTGTAATCGCGGGAAATCTGTGACTCTAATTCCAACAAGCGTGCAATTTAATTTTTCATGTTTCTTACTTTAGAATTCTTACTTACTTCTTCCAATTACTTTTTTCTTTACTTTGAGAATTCTAAATCTTTATACAATGTAATATCTGAAAAAAAAAATGATTACGTGAAATAGTGGCTGTTTTAAACATGAAAATTGATTAGTCAAATTTATGTTAGAAGCGCTAAATTTTAAAAAATATAGGGCTACGTTTTACCATTTTTTGTATTTTATGGTAAAACGTATGGCATAAAGAAATGTAAAATTTATTAATGCTCGATTAGATAGCAATCGCCCTTTTCCTTAAATTTCATATTTCGTTTGTTTATTTATTTATTTATTTTTTCGAAACAACGGACTTCTCTATATTAAAGCTCTTCGTTAGATTGATTTTTTCCGGTTTGTAAGAAACTAAGATTCTTCAGGAAATAACTTGTAAACACTTTGTTAAGGTTATTAATCGTGATTTTGTATTTTTCCAATAAATATTAACAGTTATTTTTCATATAAGTTTAATGTCCACAAGCGTCAGGGCGATAACTTCGCTCAATGCCGGTAGTTCGACCTGGGCTTGATTCTAGAAAAACGGCCTGGATGCATAGGCGTTTTCTTGTTTTTTTTCCATATGTAATGTGGATATGAGACAGTTTCTCTTAGAAAGTTCTCCACGAAGGCATCCCACCACAAGCAGATAACCCGAACTTACTTTAATATAAGGAAATAAACCAACCGATATCCATTCGATATATACATATCTATACGTAGACATGTACGATAAAACAGAAATTTCTTTGCTCAGTAGTATTTGATAAAACAAATAAAACAGAATAAAGTAATTTTTTTTAGTATTTCTGGTATTCTGCTTTTACAAAAGAATGTTTATTTTTACTTGTATGAATACAGATGCATAAACTAGTTGTATTATTACGTAAATCTACCTGCATATCAGTGTGTATTAAAAGGTCGCAATATTCAGAAGTATCCTAACATATCCTATTTTTTTTCTCGAGTATCTTTTAGATATCCTCCAAAAACATAATGTAAATAATTATCTCATTCCTTTAAAGAAAGCAGCATATGACCCATACTATAAGACACATGACAAATCTAATGAAACTACATCATTATAACTCACACTGCCAAATTTTGCTCGGATGTGGGGAATAATTTGAAATTTTCTCAGTTTGTTTTGTATGGTATATTTTAATTTTATAACATTTATTTTTAATTTCGAAACCCTTTGCTTTCAGTTCTTGTTTCCACTTACAACGCCTTACCAGAATGAGTTTTTAGAATCGCGTTCAATGCAAATGAGTTAGACGGCGTATTTAAGGAAAGTTCGGCTTGCTTCGATAGAGAGTGGTAGGAGTCCTTAGTGGCGCGTGTTTGCCTTCTGGCTAATTCATTATTGAAGGTAAAAGCTCGGCCGTATTATATAGGCCTACTGATATTCGCCAGCTAGTTTAATTTAAGGGCCAACTACGTTAGATAATTGTGTCTGGCTCCTTTAGTTAATTTTAATTTAGTTCCTATTTCTTATTCTCAGTTAAAGTCCGAGTAGAGACTTTCCTGTAAGCCCGAGAAGGACTGACTGTTATTCTTATTTGAGTGAATAAAAGGGTAATTTAACCCTTCTTGAGTCTACATCTTAGTTGTTTTGAACTCAGCGATAAGTCGCTACATGGTGCACTAGGTTCATCGACGTTCATCTTAGACAAAGGGCGAGGAACCCTACAGTCTAGAGCATTGTGTGCTGTATCCCCTGACTACTGAAACTTAGCTTATAAGGTATTTTCTCTTTTCTCTTCGCGTGCCTTCATGATGTAAATGGAAGCATGTCTGACGTGTTATTGGGAGGTACAGAGTTCGGATCTCGGAGAGGGTAATGCGGGTTTTCTGTTTCCTAACTACGAAAAATTCTATAATAACTTTATAAATGGCGCTTGAACTGAAAGGTGGTGGACGATAATGGTAGATTTGGCGACTGGATCCCCTCATGCCAAGTTGCCGTTTAAAAGGGGGAGTATGTAAGGTATCTTCTCATTCCCTTTCGCGAGCCTTCTTCGTGTAACTGGAAGTACGTCCGATGCCTAATTTGAAGGTTCCGAGTTCGAATCCAGGTGAAAGGCATTGCGAATTTCTTCACGTTCCTGCATCGATATAAAATAATGACTCTACAAGCTACTTAATTTCTTCTCTTCGAAGTTGAGAGAATGGTTGTAATTTAAAAAATTAATGTTTGTACACGCATTATAATAATAAATAATTTGTCATTGTTGTTAGTATGTCTATTAAAGCCTATTCAAATACTTCTATGGACGAAGAAATAAATAATTTGATATATATATTTAATTTTATCACTGGAAAACGTTTTTATATGAAGAATTGCATATTTTTCATATTCTGTAATGTCCTAACTTTCACATATGTAAACGAACTTAAGCGAGATTTGCTCCACTTAAAACATTTAGACAACGAAATTTACAATATTACTCTTCCAATTATGGTTATTTAGTGCCTTGATAAGCCCATACAGTTAGATTTCGCAGTTCGAAGTCTTTAATGAGGTCACATTTTTAAAGTGAAATCTTATATTTAAATATAATGCGAGGTTTATGATAATAAAAATGCATTTACTATTTTACCTGCATCAACAACTGCGGGTATTTTGCTACGATTGTCGTATTATTTTTCTCCTCGTTTTGTCAAAAATCACCATCCAGTTACTATTTGTGTTGTTGTTGTTTTGTCCATGTTTCATGAAAGAATGGTAAACAGAGCCTCAAGGAGGTTGGACTTCTACTTTTCATTCCAATTTTGTGGAACAGCATCCCGGAAAAGGGTGTCCCACCCCTCTTGCCTACCACAAACCACACGAAAGGACTTTCGGCCCGCCATATATTCAGAGTGCCCCTACACGGCAAAGACAATATGCATTTACAAACACCCATGCCTTCTCCCTGATTCGAACCCGGACTCTTCGATACCGCGGTAGGCTCCAAATAAAGCTCCTTTTAGGCGCAGTAGGCTCTTTTTGTACGGTTATTATTATTTTGAATAACAAATTATTTTATGATTTAGATCTTTACTGTCAGATCCTCTTTTCCTTTCCCTAAATATTTACGAAGAGATACTCGGATTTCACACAGCATCGTGCTTCTGCCTCCCGACGCCACGCTACTTAGTCTTCTGCTAGCTCAGTCAAGATCGCATTCTTCGGATTTACGTTATATTGGCCGACATTCAAATTGTTACGCCGATGACGAATTCGAGGCAACTTTGCGTTAAATCTATTGTGTAGCCATTCGATACTAGACTTTGTTTTAATTTGAAATTTGACATTACCTAAATTACCTTGCCAAAAGTTGTGGTTGAGCAATTGAAGCGCGAGTCATGAGTTTATTTTAAAGTTCTGATTTACTTAAAAGGATATTTTAAAAATTTTTCAAATCTTCGTCGTTATTTTCAGGTGCAGCGATAATTCGCTTTAACGCTGTTAGGAGTCTGGACTTAGTTTATACTACCAAAAAACACTATATTCTATAAATTTATCAACTGTCAATTACATCGCACCCTCTGATTGATTCGAAGTTAAAAAATGCTTTTGAAATTAACACTGATTTATAGCCTGTTTAAAATACCTGAAAGTGGATTTTCTAAACCCTTTTATGAATTTAGAATGACCGGACAGGTAGGAAATCTTACCATCAAATCTCACCGAAAGCGCCGTACATCATTGCCTAAATGATAATACGATAAATATTTGTGTAGAAATCATTTTCTAAAATAAGGAGAGAATAAAAGGTGCACGTGAAATATGACTTTACGTACTATCAAAATATAAAATTGGTGCATATGATCAAGGGTTCGTGCTGTTGCTACTAAAATTTGATGGACTTTTGGCAATAGATCGTTGTATGATGTGAACGAAGGTGAATTCTGTTTCATTGCTGTTCAGTGGTTAAGAAGACTAACCTAATACCTTTGGACTAAATCCTTACAGATTGAGCAAATCTATTACGTAATACTATAGCTATTCAGTCTATTTGAATAAAATTAGAGGCCATATCAATATTTCTATTTGTTCAATAAAATATAAATAGTGTATTTATAAACAGTTATTTGTTGAATAAAATTAGAGGTCACATCAAATTGGATGCTACAATAAAACATTTTAATTGTAAGGCATAAGTTTATTCAAAGTATAATCTATATTATTCTTTGGGAAACATACATTATTTGTCCTTTGCATGAACAAACATTTTTGTATGTTTGTTTTCCTACATACGTTTTGTATTTTGTATTTTATATTCTTATATTTTGTATTTGTATATTCTATATACATTTTGTATTTTGTACTTGTATTTTGCGTTTGTATTTTTGCATTTGTATATTCTATATACCTTTTGTATTTTGTATTTTATATTTGTATTTTCTATATACATTTTGTATATGCATTTTCTATATACATATTTTCTATATACATTTTGTATATTCTATATGCATTTTGTATTTTGTACTTGTATTTTGTGTTTGTATTTTTGCCATTTGTATATTCTATATACGTTTTGCATTTTGTATTTTATATTTGTATTTTCTATATACATTTTGTATTTTATATTTGTATTTGTATGGTCTAAAATTTTTTTGTACTTTCAATCAAAAAATATTTATAACGTTTCGTTTTCTTATAAGCTGCAGAAAGACTGGTTCCCTCTTCCCCCATTTATGAACCCAGTAGGAATTAACGAATTAATTTTTTTGTGCATATATATCTGCAGTTACTGAAGGGTTGCTACTGTAGCAATAACTCTACGTTAAGGTTATATATTAAAGGTTAAACTAGGAATTATTACAAGGTTAAACTAGGAATATCTAAATATCTAAACTATAGGTCAAAATTGTCATTAAGCAACACTTTAAATAAGTAAATGAAACTAAAATAGAACAAAACAAAAATTAAAAAATAAAACTAAGTCACATGTATCCATGCTCTTACAGATTTGCGCCGCAATATTGTTTCTTTTAAACTTTAAAAAATCAATGGGTTTCAGTTTCAGTAAAACTTATGGTCTTTCCATAAAAGGCAGGGTTAAATATTTACCACGTTTTCTATGGAATATTCAGCTGGAAAAGGCTATAAATAGTCTCCTAGCAAGGCTTTATGGAAAGCTACAATATTGAGAATGATCCTTAGTTTGCGAAACGGCTGTAATCATAGACTGAATACCGTAATGACTGATTTTTGAGAAACTGCTTGTGATTATTGCCAGGGACTTGAAGCAGCTTTCAAATATGTTGTTGTTGTTGTCGTGTCCATTACCACATGGAAGAATGATTGCCAGAGAGTACTCCGAAGAGAGGTTGGACTTCTATTTTCCACCCCCAATTTTGAGGGAGAGCACCCCGGGGGGAATCCAGGCGTCTCCCACCAATCCACACTAGAGGACTTTCGGCTCGCCGCATATTTAAAGTGCCGCCATGCCGCACCGATACTATACATTTACAAACATCCATGCCTTCTCCGGGATTCGAACCCGAGCCCTTCGGCACGGCAGTCAGCGACGCTAACCACTATACCGGTTGGGCGGCAGCTTTTACATATGCTTAAACTGATATAAGAGATGCTATATTTTCCAACCCAGAGACTGATATTCGAAATCCTTTAATACATATATTTACCTTGGAATTTATCCTTAATGTGTTCATCTTGATCAATATTCAAGAAACTAGTGAGCAGAATTTTCTTCATTTTTATATTAATAAATTATTTTCGTATTAAATTTGCTAAGATTATTGCTTGTTCAGAATAAGTTTAGGTAACATGCCTTACGAACTGAAAACTCTGACTGAAATCTAAGATTTGAATTCCATTCAAATGATCAAAAAACGAATTTCAGTGAAAGGCATAAAGTGTTTAAACATATAAAGAATGATGCTATAAGCTTCCTTTTCAAATTTTTGATTAGTCATATACCTGTACATATTCTCCAACTAGGATACTGTAGGAAATTTATCTTTCTACTTAAGATTATCGATTATTATAAGACTGTTTTAATACCATCATTGACTTTAAAGACGCTTTATCTCTCAAATGGATATCCTGCATAAGAAACTTTATCTTCAGAATGGATATCCTGCATAGTATCATCATTGCAAAAATAATTTATGCATAGAGGTCATAATCCTTTGATAAACATGAGGGAGAGAAAAGAGCAATTAAAATTTTAACTAAGAGAAAGAATTATTAAATCTGAAACTTAATTTAAACAATGCTCTTAAGATGCATAACGATCATTTATGTTTAATGTAATCTTCCGCCCAAAATATTCCCAGTCTTTCTTTACATTTCGTATTCATGACAGCACAGACAATACTTTCTTGAAACCACCAATTAATACCATCTGCCCATGATCGTATGTGAAATGCATACACAGGGTGGTCTCTGACACCAAAGAACCGGTTCCATCCACTGAAATATTCCGCACCTTACGAGAAGGGAGGTTTCCCACTAATTTTCTCCAATTACAAAGCATGAGACTGGTCTCTTAAGTATAGGGTCACAGTGTTGCTTCAATTACACCTGTGATTGGGAGACAGTGTGTTTGGCGTGACGCTGTTAAATACCCTGGGTGTTCTCGGAGTTTAATTGGAAGCTCCTTATTAATTTCCAGGACTAAAAAGGCTTTGACTTCCAGACATCAACGGCTGCTTCACGCTGTCCTTACGAGGTGGCCTTCAGCAGTGAAGAAGCTCTTCTACCAGATGCGGGAAAATAATTAAAGTCAAAAGGTGGATGATTACAAGGATTAGGAATTAGTCTCATAAATCTTGCTACTAAATTTCATTTTCTGATTCTCTTTATAATTGCGGTCAACATGGGTAAGCGAAAAAATGATGACAGTAGTAAATGCTCCAGGTAGTTGGTGACTTATTAGTACGGGAAAGAAAGAGACCTGCCCCGGAAATAGTAATCACAATGTATAAAACTGGAAGCTTAGTCTGAGTGCACCGCACTGTAGAAAGATTGGATTATTTGACTCGAAAGAATGGGAAATTATAATATAACCATCTATGTAAAGCAAATTTTGTTTAGATACAAATCTAGATATTGACAAAAACTTTTTAGGATAATTTCTAATATTTTTGCTATTTCTTAATTATGTTCAGCTATCACATTTCTACGCATTACGAAAACAGTGGAAATTATTTCCTGCTTATTTACTGTTTGCAATAAAACTGTGTATTACCATTCATTTTTTAATGTTCAGAATTATTAATAGTAATTAATAATATGTAAAAGAAATGAGAAAATAATACGAAAGTACTTCACAAATAAAAAATCAAGGCATCATCAATGTTACATTGAGAAATTCGAAAAAAAAGGGGGGATTATGAAAGGGGAAGGATGTACAGTAGATATTGCAATACGAATATCCAAACACTGGTAATTCAGAAAGCTTTATTATTGTACATTTTCGAACATAATCCCAGCTTAAGTGTTTGGAAGATTTTATAAATTTGTTAAAATAAACTCTATTTGGTAATATATCAGTTACTGTATCTTCAGGAAGTTCAAATCCCGCGAACGGCCTGGCTGCATGGATGTTTTCGTGGTTTTCCGCAAGTGTAGCGTGTATACGAGCCAGTTTCGTTTAGAAAGTCCTCCACGAAGGCATTCCTCCTCTTAAGCAGATAGCCCTTGAGGCTTTGCTATTATCACTTAAACCAAACCAAATGTATCTTTAGTAAGGTTAAATGTTAATACGTTTCTAACGAATGAGAAAAAGTGAACATAAATTATCCTAGAGAATATTAGTCCGATGAAAAATGTGAAACTGGGAAGAAATTTACATTTATGTTCTGTTGTTGTTGTCACTTCTTGTGTTTACTTTATTTATTAAAATAACGTTCTTCGCTCTTACGTCATATAAAATTCCATTGAATGGCAAAATCCCAAAATATTTAAAAACAGCATCTTTTTAAAATTTCCGATGGACGGCCTCGCGCGCTCAGAACAAGCCCACAAAATTCATCGTGGCAAGAACTTCAAGATTACAGGTGACGTTACTACTTTACTTAGTTCTGCCTACAATTTTGACGCAGAACACTCCGGGAAGACGGATCCCAGAGTGCCCCATCCCTCTTTCCCCCTGCCATCAACCTCTCGAAAGGAAGTTCGGCTTGTCGCATATTTAGAGTGTCACCATGCCACACAGACACTGTACGTTTACAAACCTTCATGGATTTTCTGAGATTTCAACCCGGGCCCTTCGGTACGGCAGTCAAAGTCACTACCCACTATCCTAGTTGGGCGGCTCATTCGTGTTCTAACAAAAATAAAAAAGTTGTTTTAACGTTTAACGTGTTACCTCTATTTATTAAATATCATGTTCTTTGCACTTAAGCCGCTTGAAATTCAATTCAACAGCAATAGTACCATCTCGTGTGCTGGAGAATGCTTATTATTATTATTATTATTATTGTACAGTATGGCCATTGCTCCTTTTGAAATCGTTGAGTTTCTTAATCAAAAACTTATAAATGCTTTACAAAGTATGTAACAGATAATAAAACAAATTCCAAATTTGGACTTCCAGATTCGAATGGAGGAATACGTTATTCAAAATTTGATGTCTTTAGATACCGTTCTTTTTCACAGTGAGAGAAACATACATACATTCATGCAAACTCTTCATTATTTAATTTCTTTAAATATAATGCAGGGTGATAATATTTGGTGGCAACAATTTGAAAAGTGAAACGCCGTTTAAAATGAACCAACGGAAAATGCCAAAAGAGAATTAATATTTCTTCTGAGCAAATGACCCCTTTGGGTTAGAAAAAAGTAACTCTGTTACACCATCGCCTCTACTTTCCAGACTTACCATCACCAGATTACTTTTTGTTTCTCAGATTGAAATTAGAGCTGAAAGGCCATCAATTGGACAATATCAAGTCGATCCAACAAAACATTACGAGAGAGCCAAGAGGCATTCCGACAAATGATTTCCACCTCGTGGAATGGCTTGTAGACGGTACCAACCGATGTATAACTTCACAAGGGTTTTATATAGAATAATTAAAAAAATTACTGCACTCATGTTTTTTTTATGTGTTCAATCCCAAAATCTTTTAGTCAGTATGACTGTGTATGTGCCAGTAACATTGTTTACTGCGCCCATCCGTCATGTAATGATTCTTTTTTACTTATCCTGTATGTAGCTTAATAACATAGTTCAATATATAAATCTTATAATATAACCATTTGTTTTACTAATTCTTTCTGTGAATTGAAATTTCGCAAAAATAATGCAAAAAAATCTCTTCAACAATTAAAAAGGAATGAATCATATCAATTAAAGGCACCCTACATAACAAACTCCATCTGAAAACACTCTTCGCATAGTTAGCTGTCAAGTATTTAGGCTCTGTGACTGATCCCTCATTATATTCCAAGCACTCTATCGCTAATTCTACAAATAGGCACGGAAGGCCAATCAAGGAAGTTGCGATTTGCGGTGTCGTAGGACGTAAACCGTTCGAAGCTTTTCCGTATGCAGCGCACATAGGAATTGGAAAAGTAATCAGCATATTCCGTGTGTTTAAGAGAAGTACGGAAAGCGATCCAGGCACGGAATTTACCGGATGCAGTGACGGTGGAAAGTAAGTTGCATTGCAAAAAAACATTTTCAAAAAGTGGATCTCTTACCCTCCCAAATGATTTAGCTTGTCAAGCTCAATTTAGCTAGGTACTGCTTTCTTGGAGAATTCGAGGAAAGCTTCTGCTTGAGTCCCTTTAAGGTTTAAGGTTTATTAGCCCAAAAGGGGCTATTATCTCGAAATGAAATTTTACGTCGAATCAGTCTAAATGCGTCGTTCACTTTTGATTGATGCCTTTCGGGAAAACGCAGGATTGAATTTGTCAATTTTCAAATTGAATCTGTCTGTTGTGGATTAGCAGACTAAACTATCTGAAATCAATAGATGCAGTTCTTAAGAATGTTTGTTTCTTTCTTTTGAATCCGATTGATTTAAATAATAAAAATGCATTTAATTCATGGTCTATCTAATTAAAAATATTTAATATTTTCACAGAATTATCAGCCCAGAAGGGCTATTAATTTCGTTTTGCCATTTTGCGTTGAAAACTTTAAAAGGCTGTATCACTTTTCAAATTGTTGCCACTAAATATTATCTCCCTGTGTTATATTTAAAGAAATTAAATAAGGAAGAATCTGCATAAATGTATGTATGTTTCTCGCATTATGATAAAACCTTGGTACCTTAGTACATTGATATGTACAATGACATAAGGAATTGGGAAAAGAGTGATAAAAAATAAAAAATGTATGCTTAACTTAACACAGCATCAGTAATTCTAAAGATACGCTGCTTTTTAAATTTTTGTGATTCTAAACATATCCTACTTTTAAAGCTTTTGTTGATTTTTTTTTTTATTTGCGGTTTGTTTTTGTGGCTGTACATGGCGTAAGTGCGAGGAAAACAAGAAAACGAGTTAGCAGGTATGAATGCAACAGTAAATTCATAGATTGTGAGCTCAGCGAGACAGTAAAAAACCTTGACAGACCTCTTCGGGCCGCCGTTTAAAATCTGAAACTTTCCAGAATTGTTTAAAATTTTATTTTTATTTTATATCTCTATCTATTTTTATTTATATCAGTATACACAATTTTATGGATTCAGTATCTCTAAAAGTTAATCATGAATCAAAATTTTGCTCAATTCCTGAACCTAAATTAAGTTTGTCGCCCAATGTGGGGTAGTGGTTAGCGACGCTGACTGCCGTGCCGAAGGATCCGGGTTTGAATCCCGCAGAAGGCATGAATGTTTGTAATGTATACTGCTTGTGCGACATGGGAATTAATCTAAATAGGGGGAGAACCGAAAGTGTTCTCGAGAGGTTGGTTAGTGCTAGGAGAGGAGGGATGGGAGACCCTCGGAGCCTTCCCACTGGGGTGCTCTCCATCAACATTGGGAGCGGAACGGAGCAAAGTCGTACTGCCACCTGTATGGTGCTCCAGCCTTTTGCCAATGGCAGGCGCAGTCTTGCACTCCTTGCCATGATGAATTTCGCGAGCTTGTTCTGATGTTACTGTTAGACAAGTGAGATACGTCACAGCAACAACAGCAAATTATGTAAAATTTCATTTCAGTGAAGTTTCTGGAATTCAATTAGAAAATAGAAATTTTATCATAAGTAAGAAATTCCTCAAGTCATTATTACAAAGTTTACCTATATCATACAAGTGCCATGTTACGTCACCTCCTTTTGTGACGGACCACTGCCCAGCATTATTGGTCCACAAAAACTCCAATACTTTTAAGCAAGTGGATTGAGGTTACAGAACACAAAATTTCACCATTGGTGATCAGGCATCTTTACTAATGTTAGTTTCTAATTCTAAAAAAGTAATCTTCATAAAGGTATACTAAGCAAAAAAAAAAAAGGGGGGACAGTTCTATATTTCCCGTTCTACTGGGCCGAATGATGAAATTCAAATTGAGTTTTTCATGTCTTCAAAGCTCGACTTAGGATATGTATTAGATTTATATATAGCATTGTTCTAATATAGGTATTTTGACACAAAATCGGACTTTTTCTGAAATGGCATGCCATTTTTTTTCCATATTTCGATTCTACGACTCAGACTATGCCAAACTACCAAATTTTGTAAAAATCGCAGGTGTAGTTTTTAAAATATTAGCTCTTAAAAGTTTAGGTCCTCGATGTTAATTTAAAGTGGTATGTATTTATTAATATCTCTTTTTTTATGAAACTTATTTGATTCCTTCCTAGACAGTTCGAAATTTAGGTTCATTCCAAATAAAATTCACCCATTTTTAATGATTTATATTTTAAATTCGTATTTTTATTAAAACCTATAAAAGTTTTACAATCAAAGTATATGTATTTCTAAGCATACCTGCAAAATGTTAGATCTTTTTATGCAAAATTTTCAAAGATATAAGTGATTTTATATATTGGCGCGTTTTGAAATTTGGCATATTTGTTGAAAGCGATGATAACGAAAATGTGGTTTACGCACTTTTTTAAAATTATTCGAAAGTAGGAACGATGTGACTTTTTTTCCCCTCATCTACAATATAAAAAGGCAGGAACGATGTGACTTTTTTTCCTTCCGTGCATGATGGAAGGAAAGGAAAATAGGTTGCCACATATTAAGAAGTTCGCCAAGTGACTTATTCTTGGCTCAAACTGGAAAAAGTTCACCAAGTTAAATTTTTGAATTTCTCAATAAATTTCGCACCAAATTTTATATTTAGGCATAATTTGAGTCGTAGAATCGAAATATGGAAAAAAATTGGTATGTTATTTCAGAAAAAGTCCCATTTTGTGTCAAAATACCTATATTAGAACAAAGCTCATATAAATCTAATATATATCCTAAGTCGCGCTTTCCAGACATGGAAAACGCAATTTAAATTTCGCCAATCGGCTCAGTAGAACGGGAGATATAGAACTGTCCGCCCCCCTTTGTTTTTCGCAGTGTATCAGCATTTATGCTTTCACACCACTCTGTTTAATAAGATAAACAAAAAAATTCTGATTACTTTTCAATGCTTCAGCAGTAGCGAACGATGAACTGCATAAAAGTACCAGCAATTTTTTATGCTTAAGAAACACGCTTATATTTAAGAAACTCTGCTGTAAAAGTATGTATGTAAAGTTATGTAAATGCTGTAATAATTTACTTCTTAATTGGAGCAAGATAAAAAAAACTGTTTAATGAGTTTCCTTAATTTTGCTTTGTAATTAGTTAGATTAATGAGTTTTGATTATTTTTATTAATGAATTTAATCTTGATTATGTAGTCAGTGCTAATGAAACGGGGCTATTTTTTAAATTGATATCTGATAAATTATTTGAATTTAAAGAAAAGATATGCAATGCCGGGAGACATTTTAAGTGGCTATAAACATAATCTATAAACATTTTAAACTAATCTATAAACATTGGCTATAAACATTTTAAGTGGCTATAAACATCCAAAAAATGAAAACATGACTGTTCTAGCATAGAAAAATTTGAGAAACCACACAGTTTCACCATCTGTAAATCATGTATAAAAGCATGTGTTTCAACAAAGGGTGCAAATTTATACTGAAAATGGCGAAAGAAGCATTGAATGTGTTCTTGATAACTGAACTGCATATTCGAAGATATTGAAAAAAATTTAAAACGCCCAGAAACTGTTCCTTAAAAAAGTACGTTCTGTTTTACAACCTGCGTATCTAATTCAGTTTGTTCAAACATGTTTAGAAATCTGTTTATGAATAAAACTTTCAAATCGGATCAAGAAAGCAAAACTTGTTGCCATATAACTATCTTCTCCCTATTCAATAAAAGACATTTTTGGAATTCCATATCGATTTCTCGCAACTGATTTCATATGCAGATTTTTGCAAAGAAAAATCTGTTCAAGAATTTCCTGACATTGATAAGCGTCACAAGTTGTCTCTTCGCTCACTATATGTATAAGGAAATGTAAAACATTGTTTCGAAAAATATTGCAAGGTACTAGAATATTCCGGAAAATTTCAGCCTTGGGAAATATGATTCGAATGATAAATATTTAAAATGTAGAATAGTTATCCAAAACTAGAGTAATTTCTTCAAGTTCTGGAAATTCTCAACAATTATATGCTAGCGAT
>KK122415.1:319356-365683 GCA_000611955.2 Stegodyphus mimosarum
GAGTCCTTTATTCTGTCCGTACATGCAGATGTCACACAAAAACATCATTCAAATGGATTCGAGAATGATCAAAATGGATATTTTTGTTGAATTATTCCCGAAATTTTTCACGAGTAGAACACTTGCTTTGCTTCGTACAAGGATGTAGAAAAGCAGCGAAAGAGCAATTGTTATTTCCATTTTTTCCCCTTTCCCCAAGAAAGTAGTATTACAAATAAAATACTGGTTAGAAAGAGATACTTTTTTTTTTTTTCATTTTTGCGTTTATTTGGAACTGAAATACGTACATCTTAAGACATATTGAGTTAACTAAAAAGTGTTAATAGCGAGAGAGATAACTAATCAAATAAACTGTTGTTGTTAATTATTCTATAGACTCATTGGAATTTTTAGAATTTAGAGTGAAATCCTCGAACATAGAATAATTAAATGGTTCAATGCGTTTTAAACTGAATTGAAAAGATCAGAGAGGAGAACAGTTTTAAAAATCACAAGTTCATTTCTTAATCATTAATTTGAGGGAAATTTAAAATTATTAATTAATGTACCTGACTATATATAAACACTATCACACTTGCTATAACTAATCTAGAGTTGACTAAATTGCTGAATCTACCACAATTCAGCAATTTACTGTGCTCTTGGATTTTAGAAGAGGGATTGATTGCGCTTTCATAAGATCATTTTAGAAGTTTCAGCTTTATAATGAAGTTCTAGAACATCCTTCGGTGTGTAAGGTTTTAGTTAAACTAACAAAGTTTTATTTTGATTTCCCTTTTCTATCTGTTCTCATTTCAATTTCCCGTTAGAATAAGCGACCGTTTCAGCTTTATGCTAATTTGAAGGAGACAAGTTCTATTTAAACGAAAGGTAGAAACCTTTCAGTGTGAGAGAGCTTTTAGTCTCAGACCACTGTTACTCTATTCGACGTTCGCCTGATTAGCTAGTATTTAAATTCTAAGCCGTAGCGCTGTTACGTGATTACTTATTGAAGTAATTCTAAGTGCGTCAGTATTAGTTCAATCTTGCTACGCACAGTTTAGTTTAGAGGCCAACCTCGCGTTTTAGTTCTGTGAGCAACGACTATTTAATTTCTATTTGGCTTTAGTTTAAATTAAATTTGATTGTTCAGTTTAGACCCAAGTGGCGGTCATTATTTTCTGTATCCCTCCCGAGTTGGGAAGTGGCAGTACATAATTGTGGTTTAATAAAAGAGGATTTTAAATCCCTCTGAAGTGTAGTTCTTCGACGACTTAATCACAGTATTCTACCACAGAACATAGCTGCATTCAGCTCCCTGTTCAAGATCAGGACTTCACGTTTCACGAAGATGTTTCCCAAGAATATGCACCGAACACTCAGTCCTGACAGGTGTTCTAACAACAGCGGTCTTCACATAGTGTTCCGCGAAACCCCAGTGTTCCACGAGTCAAAATAAAAATTCAGAAAGAACATTTTAAAGTACTCTCGGTAGTTGACTAGTGGTTATTAACTGAAACACATAAAGATACATTTAGTTACAGATTACTTTTAAAACTCAATATGTGTCGCCTAATTGGGTTAGTGGTTAGAGATGCTGACTGCCGTACCGAGAGCCTGGGCTCGAATCTCAGAATAGGCTTGGATGTTTGTAAATGTGTAGTGTCTCTGCGGCATGGAGGCATTCTCAATGTGCGGCTATCCGAAAGTCCTCTCGAAAGGTGAGGGTAAGGAAAGAGGGCTGGGAGAACCTCGGACTTTAAAAGTGGGGCCGGAACTGAGCAAAGTCGTACTGTTACCTGTATGGTGTCCAAGGCTCTTGCCGAAATTTTGCCTCTTTGCTAAGATAAATTTCTTGGGCTTGCTGTAGTCACAACAAGAAATTAATATGTGGTTATCATACGTCAGAGAGATGAGGTGTAATGCTTTCCGAAACTAAATAGTTTCCTAATGGAAAATGAATTGCACTTAGACGAAAGTGTTGAAACTTATAAAATGCAGCACCTTTTCAATTGAAAAAAAAATTATAACAGAATATTTTCAAAAAGAAAAAATTAAAAATGACTGGATAAGAAAATCGGTTCTAGTACTAGTACAAAAGTACTGTGAGGAATTGTGGTACAGAAGTGCAGAAGACTTGTACAGAAGTGTACATCGAGTACAAAAGACTTGCTACTGAAGAATAGGGAATAACTTATCGACATATCAACAGATTCGACATCAAAATCTAAATTTAAGCAACAGGAGCTCCTAAAATTTCGGTTGTATATTTACGCAGAACGCCTAGACATTTCTCACCCAGCTGTAAACATTTTAATGCTATTCGGAACAACGTATTTAAATAAAAAACTTTCTCAATATATGTGGCAACAAAAACAAAATATAGAAACAAATTAAATGCAGAATATGGAATGCGACTGCTGATAACATTAAAATAGCTAAACTGGAGAGTTTGTGTAAAAATATGCAAAAACACTTCTGTCACTAAATATAATGCAATGGTAGGAGACACCTGTGGCACTAGTTAATGTTATTAATAAGTAAATTACATTAATTTTATGTTAAAATTTTAAAGAGAATCTGAGGTGGATATCACATGACTTCCTTCTACGGTCTATTAAATTTTTTATGCACTTCACTTTAATTTATTTCTTCGAATTATTCTAACTCGAATAACCTATCCTTCAAGGCAAGTTGACACACAAATTGTAAATTTTGAAATTAAATATCCCGTTCGTCGTTTAAAACACTTGTGAAATTTAAAGTGCATGACTACCACCAACGATTGCGAAACTAAAGGCCGAGTAAAGATTTTTAAGCGTGGTAAGGAGGTGGATATATATATATATATATATATATGCGTGTGTTTGTTGCAGCCGATTTCAATCACAACTAAATGTTATAGCAGTTGCATATACAAAATTTTAACATTCTACTGCTCATTGTTTTTGAGATATATATATACCTTCTAATATGGGAAATGAAATATATGAGAGAATTACTTAAGGATTGTAAGAACCATGATCTCCTACCTATTTTCATTTTTATGTATTTGCAAATTTTATAATATACATATGGAACAGAAAACAGAATGAAACCGGTTCTTGTTGTTCAGTGAATTGACTTTGTTTAAAGCTTCAAAACACTTTTCCCTTGACAAGTTCTGTTTGGAGCTTTAAATAAAAAAGGATTAACTTTGGTTTTCACTGTTTTTGTTTTTCAAACTTTACTTTTTTCTGTTCCATATGTATGTTATAAAATTTGCAAATTCATAAAAATGAAAATAGGTAGGGGATCATGGTTCTTACAATCTTTAAGTAATTCTCGCATATATTTCATTTTCCATATTAGAAGGTATAAAAATATCTTGCAGCACTACGCGCAGATTTCTACTAGCTTTTCTAGTTTTTCCTCTCAACAACATATAGAAAATTTGTCAACTTTCTCAGTATATACGTACGTAAGTAGTATCTCAGTACGTAGGTAAATACGCACAGACATCACGAAAAAAGGCACTTTTGAATGCATTTCATAATTCATGTTGGAAGGAAGAGTTCTTTATTCTATCCGTACGTACAGATGTCAAGGGAAAAAATTGTCTAAATGGATTCGAGAATGGTCGAAATGGATATTTTTGTTGAAATATGAATTTTACACGATGACAGTAAACAATAACTTACTTTGTCTTTATATAAAAACCTTTAACATATTGACGTAATTTAAATATTATTTTAAGCTATGCTTATCTAAGGGTTGGATGGGGTTCCGATAAAAAAACATTATGGTTCTAAAGATTCATCATGAGTTCATAAAGTTTTAAAGTCTTTGTGTTAATTCTGAGCAGCGACTGAGGTAAAGATTTCGCAGTGCAAGCTGCAGAATGACGCAAAATAGTGTAAAGAGTATCTTTGGAAAAGGGATGTGAGTAGATAGAAAGTGGAGGTTCCACGCGGTGTGCGGTATGGGCTTTTCCAGTGACGTTAGAGAGATCGAAGGTATGATATGCATGATATCACCGGAAGGGGGCGGAGATTTAGACTGGAGGAATTCGCAGTCTAAATCTCCGCCCCTTTCCGGACTATCGAAAAGATTATGGAATTCAAGATACATGAGTAACAACACTGAAAATTTAGGTCTTATCTAGTGGCAACGGCAACCGAGGTAATGGCAACCGTAGTAATGACAACCATTAGTTACTATGACAACGCAACAGTGTCCTTTCCTGTAAAGAACTTAAATTACTGTTAAAAAGTATTAAAGAACAAAAATTAAAGAATAAATTTCATCATTTAATTTCACACACACACATGTAAACATATAACCATTTTCTAATATTAGTGATACTAGAATATGAATACTTATTGCTATAATTTTAATTTATATTGCTTATAATTTTAGGGTCTTCGGTAGTGCTAATATTTTAGTCTGAGTAAGTGAATATCGGATATTACGTTTTCGAGACCAGGATTTGAACTTGGAACTAAAATAGCTCAGGAGATCAGTAGTTTAATCTTTTGGCCATAGACCTGATGGGATATAATTCATTTTAACTATTGAAGGTATAAGGTATTTCTCCCGCCTTCTTCGCATGCCTTCGTGGTGTAGTGGTCTGCATGCTCGACGCGTTACCGAGAGATCCGTGGTTCGATTCCCGGCGAAGGCTTTGCACATTTTTCAGCTCTCCTACTTCTAAATAACCTAATGTCTCTACAAAGGTATAAAAGATAGTTGTATTAAACCATCGATTTCATTTGTCGATTTGTCTTCCTGAGGCGAGGACATCGCGTCAGGAAATTACGTTCATATTGTGTTTTTATATACTCGTGTGTTTCATTTTATCATTAATATATATTTTTACCGGAGGTGATAAACTGCCTATTGATTTCACATTGCTCCTGAACAATGTGAAGTCAATAGGCCACATAAATCTAGATGGCTAGTCGATTTGGGTTCACTTCACAGTAAATGTTCATAGCGGTAATCTTATAATTTCCTAGCGATCCATCCGTGAGTTTTTATGAAGTTTCTTTGTGTAGATGAGTTCATTAATTAAGGTAATAATAAAAGTAGTAACATAGATGAAATCGCAACCGTTTAAATGTAGACTCTATGTACTAATGCGTAAAGAATATAAGAAGCCATTAGGAGTGTCTTTAAGGTCGTCGTGTCGGAAAAAATTGCTGACAAATTCGATGAACCGGCAATGCATGCGCAAGTAACTACATTTTTAACGAGCCATAATGCTATATTGGTGACAGTTTTAAATGATGAAGAACGGGTGTGTAAAATCGTGCATTAGTCAAAATATCTAGCAAAATAAATGAAATGAATCTGTTAGGGAAATGTGCCATAGTTTTCAATGAAAACATCGAAATGCTTTCTTTGAAGAGGAAACTTATGTACTGATTGGAATGAATGAAAAAGAAAGATAATGCTTGCATTCCTTTTATGTAAGCCTTCTTGAAGAGACTAACAAGTACAGAAAAATACAGTTCGAGAAAAAGTACAGAAAAATATTCAGGTGCATGTCGAAGACTTGAAAGACTCGTTTGAAATTTATTTTCCGACAGTTCAAGAAAACGTTCTTGTATGACTTTGAATAAGTGCTCAATAACTTCGGAGTAAACAAAAAATTATTCTTCAACTCAAAGAAATGTGAAGTCCTCATAAATTTGACATATCTCGCAGAGAACTAAAAATCACATTTCAAAACAGAAATCCCTCGGGATTAAGGCCGCATGCAAGATGAATTCAAAAGTCAAAGGAAAATTAATGCCGCTATGTTTCTCAACAACACATCCTAAAAAAGCAAAATTTAAAAAATTTATAAAATTTTAATAAGCGATATGATCGACTGCAATAAAAGAAAGACCGTTCATTCCTCAAAAGCATCTTCCATCGATTGCTTGTCGAGACATTAGGTATGTTTTGAAAACAGGAGATATGAAAAATGTGCAATGCCCGCCGGTACTCGAATCACGAACCTCTCGAATACGCCTCGAGTGTGCTGACCACTGCACCACGAAGGCCTGCGAAGAAGGCGGGACAAATACTTATATACTCCCTCTTTTAAAGGGCGACTGGGGATTAGGCGACCCAATAACCAAATTCTGGTGGTGGAGAATCATCATCCTCCACCTTTTAGTTCGGGCGTTAGCTGTGGTTACAACTTGTGCACGTTGTAACCACACCATCCAGTTTCAGAGGTGAGAAGCCGACACCTACCGATTACTAATACGTCTAATACTTTACTAATACGTCTTGGTATAAAGTCCACTTCATTTACTTCAGATCACTCTCCCGCCCAATAGAGAAATTGATGAAATCAACGTAATCTTCTGATTTCTGAAGTGCAAGAAAAGTGCCCCTGAACTCAAGAGACGACGCCGTGGTCACGTGTGCTTATAATGTTTATGATGTTTTATTTTTTTACTTCTAAGGATTCTACCAGTTCAGTCTTATGTTTGCTCTTATCTTGCGAACTTCATGCGCGTGCTTGCTTTTAAAAAAAGCATAATAATAATATCTAAAAGGGGTTAAGATTTTTTAACTGTTGCTCAACTGAAGTTTGTTAAGGTTTTTATTCGCTCACAGTCTAGGATGCTGCTCTTGCACACACTCCTGCTACCCTCCCCCATTTTTTTAACCCATAGGGAGTTAGCCCAGGAGGGCTATTAATTTCGTTTTGGCGTTTTGCGATGTAAACTTAAAATGCCGGTTCACTTTTCAAATTCTTGCCACCAAATATTATCGCCCTGTGTTATATTTAAAAAAAATTAAACAATGAAGAATCTGCATAAATGTATATATGTTTCTCGCATTGTGATAAAACAACGATACCTAGAGTCATCAAATTTTGAATACGCACGTTTTCACTCGAATATGGGCATCTGGAAGCCCAAATTTGGATTCGGAATTTCTTTTTTATCTATTTCATACTTTGCAAAGCATTTATGAGTTTTTGTTTAAGAAACTCAACAATTTCAAAGCAAGCAATGGCAACACTGTACGAAAAAAGAATTATGTCCAGCGCGCGAGACTGTGTATCGGAAATTCTAAAGATATGCTCATTTAAAAATTATTTTGCGATATTGCCGTTGAATTGAATTTCATCGTTTAAGTGCAAAGAGCATTTAACAAATGAAGGTAACACACAAAAGGTTTAAAAAGCGTCCCTTTGGAAGTAATGTAAAATCTGAAAGCCTTCAGACTTTTTTCTTTAGCTTCATTATTAAACATCATTTTCTTCCCATTTACGCCACATGTAGTTCAACAACAAAATTACAAAATTTTTAAAAGCTGCTTAGCTGTCTAGGTTTACAATTCAAGATGCAGTGTTAAGTGTTGTCATACATTTGTACCTGTCTTTTATCAGTTTATCATATCAGTATTCATAATGATATATAATAATAATATCATATCAATATTCAATTTTCTAAGCGAGATGACTAATTGTCAAGATTGTTGTATCTTTTATTATTCACTTTTCATGTCTTAACTTTATTTAATAAATTTCACGTATGCTATATAAAATTCGATTCAACAGCAAAATCGCAAAATATTGAAAAAAATGCATATCCTTAGAAATACCCATAGAGTGTCAGAGATTGCCATTAATATCGTTATATTCGCTAAATTATTGTTTAAAAAACCAGCCACTTGCGCGGCCAGAAGCCTAACAAAGTTATCATAAAAAAGAAAATCTATATAATGATTTTAATAAATTCAGCTAGTGTAATTTCATAAAAATACAAAGTATTTATAATTACATAACTTATGATTTTCATACATGTTTATTTAAATCAATAAAATTAAAAAGTAGAAAAAATATTCTTAAGAACTGTGTTTATTACCTTCGCTTAGTTCATCATTTAATAAGATTCCGGATTAAGTTTGAAAGTATCTTAAGCTATACTCAATGGCGCGTGGAAGCTAAATGCATTTATTTCCTGCAGTGGCAATGTATTGGTTTCACAGAACTGAATTTGTCAATTAAAACTGAAATAAAAATATATCACATTTTATTGAACGGTAACAGTCTCACTCGCTCGGGATAGATGTTTTTTATTTCGAATAGTATTGCCACTCTTCGCTTTCAAATCGTTGAATTTTTTAATCAAAAATTCATTAAAGTTTTACAAAATATAAAATAAAAAATCATATAACAAATTCAATATTCGTGTTTCCACGTTCCATGTTCGGGTGGAGGATTATGTTACTGAAAATTTGATGCTTCTAAATACCATCACTTTTTTACATTTGGAGGAACACGCATATAAGCAGATTCTTCATTATTTCATTTCTTCAAAAATAAAATAGAGCGATAATTTATGGCGGCAACAATTTCAAAAGTGATACGCCGTTTTTAGTGAGCCTACACAAAATTCCATTTCAAAACTAATAACCTTTTTGGACTAATAATGTGAGAATTAATATTAACGGTACTTTTTCGAAAAAAATTACATAGTGCAATTTTTTTCTCTGATTAGTCATTTTAATTTTGCAGTTGTCATTAACACGCAGACCTACTGAATGCAAAAATAGCGTAGAGAAAATTTCAGAATCCTTCTTTTAAGAGGGAAAACATTACATTCTTGAGAATACTATGTAATGTAGTTACATCCTCCGAATTAGATTAATTCATTACAGTAAAGAGCACCAGCATTATTTGTCTTTCAAGAAAGACGCCATCGTGGACGAAGTTCTAAAACATTAACCCTTTAATATATGCTAGCACAAAATGCTTACATATATACCCCTAATGCGCTGAAATTAAATGCCAGTAAAGGAAATGTACAATCCGATTTTTTCTTAGAAAAACGATCAAAACAAATGAAGCTTCCATTTTGTCACAATGTATCAAAAATACAGACGCTGTTCACACATTATTAGAAGTTTTTACTTAGCTATAGGAAAAATTGTCTGCTTGGAATTTTTTTGAACTACAACTATATTTGAAAAATACAAATTATCGGCTGCTACTCAACAGTTTTGTTTTCATGCAAAATGGCGCTTTTAAAGAAGCGATAGATGGAACGCTATGTTTGTGTTCTTTCAGAAGAAAATTATCCGCATCTAGTTATTCAAAATGCTTTAAACGTTGGTTTTTGATACGATAGATAATATTGTCGATAAGATACGATAGCTAACGTTGTCAACAAAAAATGAAAAATACTTCAAAGTTTGGCTACAAGTGCAAAAATTGTTCCAAACATATATCCAAGGGGAAAACGAAATATTTTGAATGCTGCAAAGTTAAGACATTCAGTACTAAAAGGACAGTTGAAAAATCATTAAAATACTCAGTTCGAACTGTAAACAAAGTGATTAATACTGATTTGAAATTTTTAAAAGGCGAAAAAACATAACATACACAGTCTTTCTCTGCCATATATCGACGAACGCAGAACGCGCTGCAGAATTCTTTATGAGAAACATTTATCCGGACAATGTTGGGAAAATGCTGTCACAGTAGGGAATCTTGGGTGTATTTAAATGACTGAAATAAAAAGAGATCCGCTTATTATCATCAAAGAGGAGGGAAAAAAGTCTTAAAACATGGTTCAAAGTACTAAAAGAAAGTTTTTCGAAGAGGATTTAGATTGTTGCTCGCTTTTCATATAACGGCAAATAAAAAATAAAGAGATGAAGAAAAATGTTAAGAGCAATTCGACATATTTTCAGGAATATATTTTATATCCAATTTTCAAATATGAAACACCTTTTCTTTAACCACAGTGCTATCAATCAGTAGAACTGAACCAAGACAAAGCAAGCAGCCACCCCTCAAAATTTACTACGAATTCCTTGAAAAAAAGAAATAGAACAAGAAACGGGTATCAAGATCATATCCTTCGCATCATATCCTTACTAAATCTCCTGATATATGACCCATGGATTTTTGCTCCTTTTGGACTTCTAAAAAGCGGATTGTCCAAACGTCGACCTACAACCCTCCTTGGTAAGCTGTTCAAGAGATTAATGCAATGTGCTCAGTGTATATGTTACCGTGAAAGACCGAAATTGGAGAATGTCAACATTCGCCAAATACGTCGGTGAAAGATCGAATATTGCATTACATTCTTGTATACATTCGGACCCTCACCGGTGTATGTCGACAATCACAGATATGTTCTGGTGTAGGTCGAAAAGAGAGGCGACTGGCTGTTTCCCATAAATGCAGTTGTAAAAGCAAGGGCCTCTTGGGTAATTCAAAGTCTCATAATAGTTTAAGTTGTTGCAATGAATCAGATTTGAATCGCATAATTTAGTAAGTTTTTTATTACTATTATTTTATTATCTCATTAACTTACTAAATTATGAGATTTTGAATCGCATAATTTAGTAAGTTTTTTATTACTATTATTTTATTATCTCATTTAGAACGTACTGTATAATTAAGTAAGTTTTTTAACTTCTATTATTTTCCTTTCTCATTTTGAATGTATTGTGTGTTTTAAGTACTTGTGTGTTTTTTCGCGACTGAATTACAAAGAACAAAATATAATATTCTCATATATTCAACATTCCCCATTAGTACATGGTGAATGTCGACATTCACTGGTGTAAGTCAGAAATAAGAGTATTTGGAAAATATTTCGGACATACACCAAGCGACTATGTGAATGTTGACATTCACCGATGAAAGTCGACATTTTCCAGATTTCGGTCTTTCACAGTAACATATACACTGCATCTAATATAAGATATTTCTGCCGCCTTCTTTGCCTGCCTTCGTGGTGTAGTTGTCAGCACGCACCACGCGTAACCGAGAGGTCCGTGGTTCGAGTTCCGGCGAAGACGTTGCTGATCTTTCATGCTTCCTGCTTCAAAAAAAAATCTTAATGTCTCTACACTGGTGCCCGAACTAAAATGGTGGTGGATGATGATTCTCTACCACCGAGATTTGGCGATTGGGTCCCCTGAATCCCAGTCGCCCTTTAAAAGAGGGGTATATAAGGTATTTCTCCCGCCTTCTTTGCATGCCTTCGTAGTGCTTTGCTCATTTTTCATTCTTCTGCTTTCAAAAAAAAAAAAAAAAAGACCCCTAATGACTCTACAATATATTAAGATTTCTACCTCAGTGTTGAAGAAACAAGTTGAACAGATTTAGTATACTGCATGTATCTAAATCTGAGTGAAATTTGGCTTCTCTCTTGGAAGGGACGGCAGATCTGTTTCAAAGAAAAATTCCGATGAATTTTGTTATCAGTTTTGAATTAAAAAGATCAAACGTTACTTTCTACAGTCAATTTAACATTCTCATTGCTGGCTTGCAACTCAGTTTTTCTTCGAACAATAATGTGCATATGTGTTAAAATTAAGCGTGTCATAAGAATAGTATCTAATACTCTCTCTAAATCGTTACTTATATTAGTATTTTCTAGTTACTTTATAATATGAAAGAATAGAGAAAGTATAGTAAGAAAAAAGTATAGTAGTATACACACACACACAAAAAAAAAAAAAAATCATCTTGCTGCTTTTAATTATTTTCTGAGAAGTTCGAGAGATTACCTGTTCCTCAACAGTCTAATGAATGAATTAGAAACTCTTGTGCAATAGAATATTAAACTACTTCAAGCGCAGAACTTGAAAAGATTCAGTGAAGAAAAGTTAATGTATTGGCATATAGTCGTATATTAAGTTATGACATAATTACATCTAATGTAACCCTAAATAATACTGGTAAAAAAGCACCTTTTATGCGTCTGCTTTCGGTTAAAAGTGTAAAATAAATAAATAACATAATAATAGCTGCTTCTTCTTCGGGCTTTATGAAAGTTAACAATATTTTACATATGAATTATTTGCCTTTGCAGAATACCATCACAGAAAAGGAAAATTAAGGAAAACAGGAAAACTTGCTTTGATAATGATATGCATGGCTAAAAGTCAGAAATGTTCTTGGTGCAACCCAATTTTACAAAGAATCTAGCACCAGAAAGAAGACCTACGATCGTTAGTGGCTTTATCTACCTGGTTACTGAGGCCCAGACTACCTTCCTCAATAAATGGTCTTGAAGAAGAAAGGCATGAAATAAAAACTGCAAAGAAAGACATCAAGCTGAAAGCTCAGAAGTGGCTAGACAAGAGCAAATGAAGCAACATCATCCCATCTCATTCAGCCTAATAACATTTACGTCGATGACCACGATAATTTTTTGTTGCTGTTGTTTAAATTACGAATAATTCTTTTCTGCTATCCGGTTTATTCCCCGGTCTTAGTCGCTTTAATGTTCTTTGTATTTAAATTATATACGAACATCGAAGAAAGAAATTCAAAGCGTGGGTTGAAAGCATAATCTCAGTTAGATATTTCGGTCATGTAACGTGTCCTGGAGTTCTTAATCAAGTGCTATGTGGTTCTCGGTCTGATTGGATACAGTCCGAGATTATTTATTACTATTTCTTAAACTAACGCTTTTAGCTTCGGGTTTAATTTTAATTTTTCTCACATACATTCTTGGGTAATTCTTATGAAACATAGCAAAGAATTATGAAATCAGAGGAAGGTAATTAATAAGTCAGTTTCAAGTTCGAGACTAAGCTTAGTACTCAACTATCTACTCAATAGTAAAAACATCATTTTATAAAGTTGCTTTTGTTATAGAATATGTTATATGAATATGCCAAAGCTTTCCAAGGTTATTTGCCTGAGCAGTAGGATGCCTTCGTGGAGAACTTTCTAAGGGAAATGGCTCGTATCCACGTTACACATTGGAAAAACCGTGAAAGAACCCGCGCAGCCAGTCCATTCGCTGGAATATGAATTCACGTCGAATAACCGGTGTTTAGTAGTTATACTGCTTTGATGTGAGTGGACCTTGTTTGCTTTATAAGCAGTTATACGTATGAAAAGAAAATGTGAAGATAGTGCGTGACCAAAAACCATAAGTACCTAATAATGTACTATTTACTCCTTGGCGCTTGGTCCACTGGCAGCCAAGCGGTAAAATCACTGAACACTGATAGTTCGGTCTGGATTTCGAATCTCGGCGAATGGGCTAACGGCATGGACACTTTTGTGGTTTTCTCCATGTGTAACGTATATACGACTCAGCTTCCCTTAGAAAGCTCTCCACGAAGGCATTCCTCCCTTTAGGCAGATAGCCCTCCAGTGCTTTGCCATAAGCAACGAAATTAAACCAAACCAACCTTACAGAGATGTATGAAAAAGAAATAACTAAGTAATATACTCAGATACCGCTATTGCAGTTTTTTAATATATTGCAGTCCAAATTCTCTCCCAAATAGACCTAAATTATGCTTCTTATTTAAATAAGAACCAACCAAAATATACGCAACTAAAATATAATTATCGCTAATACTATTATAGTATGACCATAAAAAATATTAACTGTTCTAGAACTGGAGACGAAGCCTTTTGAAAATATAACAATTTCCATATTGGCAAAAATTAGTTATTCAACAATAAATAATTAAAGGTATTTCTCCCGTCTTCTTAGAATGCCTTCGTGGTGTAGTGGTCAGCACGCTCGGCGCGTTATCAAGAGGTCCGTGGTTCGAGTCCCGGTGAGGGCATTGCTCATTTTTCATCTCTCCTGCCTTCAAAAAATACCTAATAGTCGCATGATCCAGTGGAGGATAAATACTTTTTAGTCAAAAGGGGCTTTGTTCCTGAAAGACTATTTTTTTTTCCGCTTCAAATTAATAAAAACTTTCAAATTCCGTAATCTCATCTTATTACTAATTTTTAATAAAAAAAACATCAGTACTGTACTAATAACTGAAACAAAACACTGCGAATGTCCTTAAAATATCTTTATCATTTTTTCTATCCACCTAATACTCTTAATAAGAGTCTAGTTTCAGAAAGCGCTAATTTTGGCGAACCAGTTCACTCCCCACTGGGCGAAGTATCACTGTATCTTATACAGTAATTCTTCGAAGCAATAAAATGAAAGACTGATCCGTCTTATAGGCAGAACTGTGAAATCGTAGAGATTAGAAACAAAAATCGAAGTAAAGCGCTCAAAAAACGAAGCAAACAATAATATAATTTTTTACTCTTATACTTTCTCAAAAGTCTTATATAAATCTGCGAATTCAGAACAGCTACCATATTGTAAAAAAATAAATAAATAAATATAAAAATCTGAAAGCTTTCAGATTTTACATTACGCCCAAAGGGACTTTTTATTTTAACGTTTTGTCTGTTACCTTTATTTATTAAATATTATGTTCTTCGCACATAAACCATAAAATTCCATTCAACAGCAATATCGCAAAATAATTTTTAAATGAGCCTATTTTTAGAAATTCCGATACACAGTTCTGCGCGGGGGAGATAAAAAGGTTTTTTCTGTACAACGTTGCTACTGCTCGCTTTGAAATCCTTGAGTCTGTTAAACAAAAATTCGTTAAAGTTTTACAAAATATGAAATCGATTATAAAACAAATTCCAAATTTCAAATTTGGACTTCCAGATGCCCATATTCGCAGTAGGATTACGTCATTCAAAATCCGATGGCTCTAGGTACCGTCGTTTTATCACAATGCAAGAATGCGATACATTTATACAGATCCTTCATTACTTTATTTCTTTAAATATAACACAGAGCTGCAATATTTGGTGGCAACAGTTTGAAAAGTGAACCGACATTTAATGTTTTCATGCAAAATGCCGAAACGAAAACATTAGTCCTTCAGGGACAAAGACCCTTTGGACTAAAAATACAAAGTTCCTGTAACACTTTTAAAAGCATAAGGTCTCATAATTATCCAATTACAGAGCACTATATTCATACGCAACGACTAAATTAGGCAATCACATAAACCTTCTTCAACCTCTATTTACCATTTTAAGAAAATAAATTCTTGCTATTTATATTTTTATTAAAATAACAAAAAAGGAAGAAATCTATAAAAAATGGAATATTCCGAAGCTTCTTAATGGTTCGATTTTCCTTAACATGTCCTACATAGTTTCTGTATATAGATGGGTCATGTTGTTATTACCACATTTGATGGATCAGTTCTGCCAAGACGGGAGCGGGGGCTTGATAAATTTAACTCTCTCCTACCCCCAGTATCTCCAACACCATAACGCACTTTAGAGAAGAATGGTTGACATTATGAGATGCAGAAAACAGGACATAGTAGGGAGGGGGATTTCATGGCCCCTTTTGCTCCCGAAGACCAATTGTATAAGGTGATGTAATGTTTCCACTCAAGTGAAAAATTGACGTATGTATGTATCTATCTATAACGGCTTATATATATAGGAGCATAACATCTATGTATTTTTTTTTAACTTTGGTGGTTTACGCATGGGATGATTTATTTCTAGGGGGGTGGAAGACTGGTTTAGTGCGGGGTATGAATTTGAATCTTGTTTTCAGACATGCAAATTTTTTACAGGGAAAGATGTGCTTTGGTAGAATAGCTGAACAATGTAATTCTGCTGAAATGAATTGGCAATTGTACTCGTTTTTGCTTTTGATGGTCAGGCGCGGAGCTTTCGCTCGAATGATGATGCCAAATGACGTTTTTTTTTTATTCAAATGTTATTTGAATCGCAAGTTTTATCTCAAGTATTTTGATACCAGAAAGCTTTTTAGAAATTTAATGCGTATTAATACGCTGAGAGATCTTTGTCGATCTTTTCAGAAACTCAAACAGAATTTTGCGCAGTATTTAGAAATGTGTGTTTATATTAAGACATTTTCATACGGGCACTATTATTTGTGGTTATTTTAATAGAAAACTGCAAACGTTATAAAGTTTATTAAAATTAATACTTGCGTAAAATATAGCCGAAATTTCAAGTATTCAGTCTGGCTTCTAATCCTGTATTTGTGTACAAATTATATTCAGTTTTCGGATTTTTTTATTTTCTACTGTTTCAGTTTGTTGGTAGAGCATTTTGAAAAGAGAACTTTGCATTTTATAGTGCACAAATATAGAATTAAACGTAAAAAACAGCTCAAATTATGCTTAAATTCAAACTTTATGCCCAAATTTATTTCGCCGGAACTTAATTCGACCAATTAGTTCCACGATTTTATGTATATGTGTAAAGTTAAATTGCAGTCAGCATAAAGTTTGTGCTGACTTTTACATTGCAATTTCTTTATCTTTTCTTTACTATAACGCAGAAAAGTTGTCATCTTCGCAACTTTATTTCCACATTTCTTGATTAATAGTTATCTTACTCAAAGATTAATCCTTAATATGGCCAAAGCTTATTTACGCACAATTCATTCAATTTCGTATTTTTGAGAAACTACACTAACTCTATAACAGAAATAAAAAGTTTCAAATTTCAGGTATACAAATGGTCTGAAGACATTTTATTACAGTATTATTAGTTTCGTTTATTTAATTATGAAAAAGCACTCGAGAGCTATCTTCTTAAGGATAGGCATGACATGCCTTCGTGCAGAACTTTCTAAGATAATCTTGCTCGTATATATGTTAGACATAAGGGAAACAACGAAGCTTCCCTGTAGCTAGCCCGTTTGGTAGGATTCGAGCCCGACCAGTGTTCAGCGACTTTACAACTCCACCTCTAGTGGGCTCTATTACATCATTAGAAACTAAGAACTAAAGATCTCACTATGTATTACTGGCAGAGATTTGTGCTGCTGGTTTTGGAATACTCATTAACTGTAGAATGGAAAGGTTTTCTTCTTCATCTTTCTCTCTCGTTAATTATATTTTATTCTCATTGTCTCTTACAAGAGCTTTTATGTTACACTAATATTTCTTTACTTCTTCTGTCAATACTGCCCTCGCTGTTTATTACAACATTGTCCACGAAGATCGCCTTCTTTATAAGCGGATATCCTGTACATTGTCGTTGTCATATATTCCAAATCAGTCCTTTATTTTGATATTTAGAGATAAATTAATGCTGTATAAGGGAAAAAAGGTGTACTTTAAATATACGATGCAGTGTACATAATATAGATGTGTACATACATGCAAAGTAGTACATAGGAAGATGGGTATCAATTTATCTTTTAGTATGGCTTTCCTAGGTGCTGTATCAGCAGCTTCATTCTCTGTTATACCTATTGTTAAGTGCATAAGAATTTTTCCCTCCTTTCCGTATACCTTCGTGGTGTAATTGGAAGTATATTACATATGTATTCGAAAGAACTAGGATTCGAGTCCCGGCGAGGGCACTGTACATTTTTCAAGTCTCCTGCTTGAAAGAAAAACTAGTCCTGCTTAAAACTAAACTGAGTGCGTGGCGTCCGAACTAAAAGGGGGTGGACGATAATTTGTCACCACCAGAATTTCAGCGATTGGGTTCCCTAATCACCAGTCGCCCAGTCGGTATTTTCTCCCTTCTTTCCGCATGCCTTATTCCACCTTATTCCGCATGCCATTGTGGTGTAATTGGAAGCATACTCGACGTGTATTTTAGATGCCCAGGGTTTGAATCTAGGCTAGAGCACTTTACATTTTTCGTCTCCTGTCCGTCATGAAAAGAAAAACTTGATGACTCTACAAATGACATGCTTTTCAGGACTCTGCCCGTATGATCGATAGTGAAATTCTGGCTCCCCGCGTACTTGTACCTGTGCCTATACATACCACTGCATGCAACGTGGCAAGATTTGTGAAAGTTTTGTCAACTTGATTTCTGTAAATACTTTAAGAAAAGTTTTTAATCATTACTACTTTGTTTCTGTATTGCGAAATGTGTCTTAATTGAGAATTTTTAATCAATAGCTGCAGATCACATTCAGAAGACATTTAATTGTTAATTGCTGCAGGAGCAAGTAACATTAAGAGAAAGGAAAAATGGGTGACAGACCTAGAGGAATTTGGGAAAAAAGAAGAATGTGTTGCGACATCTGTCTTAACGTGTTACTTTGGGTAAATTTCGTGCGTTACTGTTATGTTTCTTAAAAGCAAACTACCATTAAAATCATCATCATAGCTTCTCAGACTTTCCGTTTACTACGCGAAATACTCAGTTGAAATAATACTATTAAAACTTTAAGCTTTTGGATCAGGATCCAGATCTTTTGCTATAAATTATTGTTAAAGTCCATAATCAGGTCCTAAGAGGCCATCTGGTTTTAAAAGAGAATAATAATTGTTGCAATAACAAGGATTCCAAAACAACAAAATTTTCGTCTAGAAGTGAAAGCCATTATTACATTCAGAAAGACAATAAATCTCCAGACATCTGTATCCTTGATAGGTAGTTAAAAACGCTTCTTTAGTTTCAGACACTACTTCTATACACTTCAGTAATTTTAAACTACCCGTGGAATATAATGGCTCCCAACTTCAGAGATGTTTTTACTTTTGCCCTTGCTTTGAAGAATTAAGAATGGGTCAATAATACATTCATTCTCAGTGATTAAACAGTTGAAATAACGAGATGAAATTAAGTAAACGATTTATTTATATATCAAGACATCGAAATTTCATGCTCGTTAAAATACCATAATAAATTCTAAATCACATTCTAATTAGATTCTTTTGGGGGTGAAACTTAAAAAATCAAATTAATCTCAACCGAACTCTCGCCTAGGATCTTCTAATTGCTGCCTGGATGTACATAATAACCACACGGCTACGACTAGAGAAGACGCCGTAGTTCCTTACAATATTATTAATACTGTTTAATAATTATTAAACATTCTTTTAAGGTAGAAAGTTGTTTAAAATAATGATAGAACAAGCCATACCTCGTTATGAAACGCAGTGATGATTTTGGCTGCAGAAGCCTAAAAATCGGCCAATAAATATAGCTGCATTTTGTAATTATCTACGTAAATATTCCGCCACTAACTTATTAACTTAACCATTAACATATTAGAACTTATGTCCAACTCAGCAAGCAATTCCAGAACACTCATTTAATTTATACGGGATTCTGTAACATGTTCTCTAAGGTTGGTCGATTATTTTTATGATTCCTGAGGCATTTTGAGAGGTTTGTGAACTTCCATATAATAGATTATGACCTTCACAAAAAGTAGAGGTGTACTTTGTTACAGACGCTGATTGCACATATTTTAGACGATTTTGCTTTGCTGTAAAGAAATAGTCTATTTTGAAACTGTATTTGTGAAAGTATTCGAATTATCGTCTGCTACTTGACAGTTTCATTTTTATGCAAAATGTTGCTTTTGCAAAAAACATTGCGAAAGCCATGGGTTTTCGATATCCACAATGCCATCAATCAGTAGAGCTGCATCAAGACAAAACAAGCAGCCACAGGTCAAAATTAAAAAAAAAAAAAAAAAAAAAAAAAAAACAGTAAAAGGGTATCAAAGCCATACCCTGGGGAAAAAATGGAACAATAAAAGGGTATCAAAGCCATACCCTGGAAAAAAATGGAACAATAAAAGGGTATCAAAGCCATACCTTCATTTATATACCTGCTAAATTTTCTGATGTTATTACCCAATTACCCATGCATTTTTGCGCCTTTGGACTTCTAAAAAGCGGATTGTCCAAACGTCGATCGACAAACCTCCTTGGACTTTGGAAAGTTGTATTTAAAAGGAATGAGATGAAATACCCTTTCCAATACTACAAAAAGCTTTATTGTCCTGGAAATTACGGGTTACAAAGATAGAAGTATAAGAGTTATCAAACATGTAAGGTTTTAGTTTAAACTAACAAAGTTTTATTTTAATTTGCCTTTTTCTATCTGTTCTTATTTCAACTTCCCGTTAGAATAAGCGCGCGTTTCAGCTTTATGCTAATTTGAAGTGCAGCCAAGTTGCTATTTAAACGGTAGGTAGGAACCTCTCAGTGTGAGAGAGCTTTTAGTCTCAGACCACTGCTACTCTGTTCGACGTTCGCCTGACCAGCTAGTATTTAAATTCTAAGCCTTAGCGCTGTTACGCGTATTACTTATTGAAGTAATTCTAAGTGCCTTCGTATTAGTTAAATCTTGCTACGCGCCATTTAGTTTAAAAGCCAACCTCGCTTTCATAGCTCTGTGAGCAACGACGACTTAATTTCTATTTAATTTTAGTTTAAATAATTTGATTGTTCAGTTTAGACCCAAGTGCGGTCGTTATTTTCTGTATCCCTCCCGAGTTGGGAAGTGGCTGTATATAATTGTGGTTTAATAAAAGAGGATTTTAAATCCTTCTCAAGTGCAGTACTTCTACCACTTAACCATAGTTTTCTACCACAGAACATACCTGCATTCAGCTCCCTATTCAAGATCAAAACTTAAAGTTTGCACGAATATGTTCGCCAAGAATATGCACCGAACGCTCAGTCCTGACATACAGAACATTTAAAACAGAGAAATGTTAGGTAAAATAGTTCTCGAGCTGCAATGAAAATCATGTAAAAAATGTACGAACTGCCTATATTCTGATATCAATTTTCATTTCGTATTTTTTCGGTGTTATTTTACTTCCTGAATTAAATCAAGTAGAGTTTTGACTAGATAAATCACTCTGGCTGTTTGCGTGCACCTAAAAATGAATCGCGCAGTAACGTTTTGAATGTAATGTGGTCTTCATATTTTACATGAGACAGTCTTAATAATAATAAACCTTTCGCTCTATCAAAAAGAAGGGTTAACTTCTTAAGATATAAATATGACTGTAAAGTTCAAAGCTGAAAAATCTGTTGTAAGTCTTCTGCAAAGAGAAAATCATGACAGTTGCCTTGCTTATTCTATTTTTCACTCAGTTTATTTCCATTAGTTATGGATATGTAATGTGAGGCGATATTTTTTATTATTATTGCATTTGTAATAATACTTTACTAAACAAAATAACAATTTGAGAAAAAGCAATCAATTTATGAAATTTCGTACGTTTGATATAAAAGTGCGATCGAATGTAGCAGTCACTAAACTACATTAGTGAATTAACTCTCCTTATGTTATTAAATGTAATCAAAACTATGAAAATCTTTTAGAAGTTATTTGGTGATTTTTAAGCGACTATAAAATTTGGGAAATTTGTGGAATATGAGCTTAATTAAGCTAAAGTTTACTAAATTCTCAGATTATGTCCCATTCGCTGACGTCAGAGTCGTTTAACTATGTTTACGTATATCAAATTTCCTTGATACTGGTGTTTATTAAAAGGAAGAGAATTAAATAATTCAGATGTTTCATTGATACCTTCAGCACTGTAAAACTTCTAGAGAACGATCTAATTCATATCAGTTACCATTTTAGAAACGTCAATGCTACTGTTTCATGTGAAAATCACACTTTGGGAAATATAAAGGGGCAATTTCTATATATGTAAAATGTTAAGGTTTTTTAGTGTTAAGAAGTTTAAGACTTAGATAGAAATAATTTGTGGACGCG
The DNA here is from genome assembly GCA_000611955.2 of Stegodyphus mimosarum. Classification (NCBI taxonomy): domain Eukaryota; kingdom Metazoa; phylum Arthropoda; class Arachnida; order Araneae; family Eresidae; genus Stegodyphus; species Stegodyphus mimosarum. The sequence goes on from KK122415.1 coordinate 340,619, forward strand.
AGTGGTTAATGATATTGTTCTGGAAAAAAATGTCTCTTTTGTTTTAATACGGCCGAGTGGTAAAGTCGCTGAACAATGGTAGTTCGGTTCGAGGTTCGAATCCTGCGAAAGGGTTGGCTGCATTTTCGAAGTTTTCTCTGTGTGTAAAGTGTATACGAGCTAGTTCCCCTTATAACGTCCTCCGCGAAGGCATCCCTTTCTTTAGGCAGATAACTCTTGAGACTTTGCCGTAATTACATAAACTAAACCAAACCAGACTTAATTATAAAATTCAACTTCCGATTCCCTTGATGTGAATTACCCTGCGTCCGTTCCTTCCAAGAAGCTAAAGGAAAGAGAGGGACATGAAAATATGCGTATATCCAGATATTTAGCCGCGGTAGAAAACCCCAGTGGAGAGAAACTCTTGCCTTCCAAACCACAGAGATTGAATTTACACACTGCACTTATTAGCACTCTAAAAGAGAATGTTTATAGGTACAAACTGGATACGGGTAAGATGCTATGAATTTTGTTCATATCCCAGTGCTGCTGCAAAAAGAAAGTAGCAAAATGTAAGCTATATTCCCCTTTTGATAGAAACTCCAATTTATTTGTGATTTTTTTCTCTATATTTTTATTAATTTTTCCCAGCTAAATACAATTTCACAATTTCATCATTTTACTATCGAGACTTATATTAATTTAAAGTTCTTTATTTAGAGTTATATTACTTGTATGTATATTAATTCGAAGTGCTTTATTTACAGTTATTTTACTTGTGCATATATTAATTTGAAGTGCTCTATTTACAGTTATTTTACTTATGCATATAATTATTAGAAGTGCTTTATTTACAGTTATTTTACTTGCGCATGTATTAATTTGAAGTGCTTTAATTATTTTACTTACTTTAATTTTATGTAACAAGCAGTGAACATAATCACTTAATGAAGGAGTTATTTTAAAGTAAAAAAAAAACTCGACACAGTTGATTAACAAAAGAAAAGAAAATCAATTCACAAATTGGTTATGGATCTGAATACTGTCGTTCAAATTATACGGGAATAATATGCACAAAACTGCAACATTGGAGCTGTGAAAAAACAGAAAAATTTCCGTTAAAATCTCAGTATGAAACACTTGATGCTTCCTTAATTCAGTGGTTCGATCAAAAATGAGAAAAGAGCATTCTTATCTCAGACATAACGTTCAAGTAAAATGCATCGTTTTGCTGCAAATTTTGAAGCACTGAAGGCTCACAGAACGCATAGGTTAAAACCCGAGTTTGAATTCACCTGTTAAGCCATTCGAGAAATATGTTCCAAGCTGAAATATTACGAGATCATTTGCAGAACATTTTTAAAATGTTTAGTAGTTACATGAAAAAGGAAAAACTAGTTTTGATCAAATTTTTAGTGCGAAAGAGATGCGTGTCTTTTGGAAAGGCTTCCCATTGAAATATTTAGAGTTCGCAAAAGACAGGTTGACAAGAGGTTATAAAACATCTAAATAGAAAGTTACAACGATGCCGATGCGTTTTTTCAATGCTTTCGGGAGTTTGAGACCGAAAGCTCTAGTTATAGGCAAGTCAAAAAACTAAATTTTTGGTAAGACTAAAATAAAAATAAAAGCCGTATGCATCTGTAATGCATCTAATGCCGTAGTCATCTGCTTGGATGGTCGTTGAAAGTGGATAAGTAATCGAACTATTGCACAAAAATAAAAAATTGTAGTTTGTTGGATAAAAAGAACTGCTAAAAAACACTGTTCTTGTAACTGGCAATGTCATCTTACTGAACTATCTTTGGCTGATGGGGAACTTATTATAAAGTTTTTTCAATCAAATCTGACTTCAATCCTTTCAATCAAAATTGAGTTCAGCCAATGGATCAAGGTAACATATCAGCAATGAAACTATTTCAAGGAAAAATATTTTGTTTATAACACTTTGGAAAAATGAAAAATTTCTAAATTTTGGGAGAAACTAACAATTTCAGATGCTTTAAAACTAAATGCTGAATTGGGGAAGATCTCAAACCTAATTCACAGCCAGATAATATTGAATAACGTTACGTTGTAAGAGCAGAACTTGTTGAAATCATTTCTGCTGCTCCTGATCTTGAAAATGCATATAAGGAAAACGTGAAAGAACAGCTAAAAATGACGAAGGCCACAAATTCTACTCGGATTTAAATGTGGTACAAAATGTCACTTAATAAGATACAGAAAAGAACAAGAAGAAGAAAATGAAGATGAAAATACAAGGGTGAGGTATTTGGAAGTACTGGAATGTGTAAGCAAAGTACCTAGTAAACCTATAATTCGCGAATTTTGTAAGATTCGCGACCCTATTTATTATTTTTATCAAATTATCAGATTGTTTGTGTTCATTTTAATTAAATGCTATTTAAAATATTTAAATACATTTTAATCATTTGTAATCCTAACTTCACCATGTTCTGTTCATAAACGGGTACAAAATTTTTATACTTATGGTATTTCGTACCATTTCGAATTATCTACGAATATCCAGAATGTAATTAGTACAGATAATACAGAGTTTAATTTATATTCTCAAAAGCTGAATAGTTTTAAACAGCATACACTATGCACCATACTACTATCAATTTATACTGTTGTAATATAAATATAACAACTATAAATAATGCATATTAGACCTTCCAAACGAAATTTATTGAATTCTTTTTACTTCCTTGTACGAAGTAAAAAGAAAGTAGTGTAATCGCAAAACGTTTCGGATACCTTACTTCAACGGAAAACGATGTTTTTGCGTGACACCCGTAAGTAAGGACAGAATAAAGGACTCTTTTTCCCCCCCCCAAAAAAAATTATAAAATTGATTTAAAATGGATTCTGAAGAGATTTGTTGTGGAGTTTGTGATACGTACCTACATATGTATGTATGTATCTTGCATAACTCAAAAACGAGTAGTCTCAGAACGTTGAAATTATGTATATAGGACTGCTCTAACATATAGATGTGCACCTCCAATTTTGATTGCAATCGGCCGCACCAAAAATATATAAATGTATGTATGCATGTATATATACACTCTGTTACTCGGCTCAGTGATCTCAGTTTCTTTATTCTTATATGTTTGAAAATTGTGCATTTTTTTTTCTTTAAAAATGATTGAATTATGTTGTTTATACTTTCTAGTTAAGGTTTTCATGCCTTAGTTAACGTGCGTGCAATAATTGTAGAATTATCAAAAATTTAAAAGTTGGTTAAGTGAGGTTAAGCCTAATTTTTACTCAACACAGCAGCCATATTTGTTGGCATTTGAAACTTAGCAGAATAGTGGATTTGTTGCCAATCTAGAGAAATTAAGCTTCGGAACAACAAAAATAACGTCTTATTATTGCGAATTAAATCATGCTTAATCCGTCATTTTATGGAATTATCATTTAAGTTATCACATTATCCCATATATTGACTCAGCACAGCGTCCACAACAAATTAACTTAGTTTCTAAGCCTTCAATATCTTTTTACCGAGTGAGACCTAAAGTAAAATTTAAGTTTTGTGCACCGAAAAATCTGCTAAATTGCTTGTTTTTGCGGCTGGAAGAATTGTTTGCTTTTGAGTAGAAACTGTAATTTTAATTGCAAAAAAAAAATTTTTGTAATTGTTTTTACTGTATTTGGTATTTTATATTTTTCTATATCTTTCACTTTAGTATAGATATTTTGAGTTTTTATGTATTTTTGCCTTGTCGCGAAGTGAGAACTGAATTAATTATATGAGAAATATATATCTAATGAAGTTCGAGGAAATAAGTTTAAAGGAAAGGCAAGAAAAACCTGCGTATAATTTAATATTCCGTACAAGGAAGTCATGTGGTGTACACATAAGATTTTTTAAAAATTCAGTTTTCACTTATTACGATTTAATGGCGGAAAATTTTAGCCAAAGAATAAATTATATATATATATATATATATATATGAATTTTATTGAATTTTCTTATATTTCTGAAAAAAGGGCTACTTGTCTGTACTAAAAATAAGAAAATAAAAGAATAAAAGATCTAGAAAAACAGAAAAAGAAAATTCCCTTGCTTTTCTGGAAAATATACTGAAGCAGAACATCCATTTTAGAATTGAAATATCAAACACATATCAGACTGAACAATCCAAATATTTTATTCTCGCTTCGTGATCATGGGCACATAGTCCGGAAGGATGTGCGTGAGTGATCGAACTGTCAGAACGCAAAGAAGCCAAAAGAACAGAGCTGTCTTTAAAAATTAAGCCATTCACTCTAGTACATTCAGACCTCAAGAAACAGTCTTTTGTAAGAATTTTTACGGTGTTTTGCTTTATTCCAACGTCTGTTTGTATATAAGCTCATTAGATTTCAAGCTTGAAGAACTGCACGTAAATCTTAAGCTGAGCATAAGGTTATTCTGACGCATTCTAGCGGGTGAATTAAAATGAGAACATAGTAACATAGGAAATTCCCTATTTTGATTCCTTATTTGGAAATGTTTACTAGCAACAATTTTCACAATTTTTTATTAATATTATGTTTTCAGAAGTGCTAATAAGCATATTCATATAAAATTATTTATGTATTCTTAGTTGTTAGATCTTCTTCCAGAGTGCAAAGTTCTGACAACTAGCAATATTTCTTGCGACGGAGGGTTTGATATAAATAAAAATTAATTAATTTTTCATATTATTTTATAGCGAATAAATTTTCTAATATTTACTTTGATTTTATGTCAAAGAATTTTACCAGATAATTTTAAGTTGAACAGCAAGACTTTGCCCATATCTTTTCAACTGAGAACAAATTCAGACAAATTGAGAATTGGGAGAAATTAGATTTCTATAGAGCCAAACATTTATTCTGAAGAAACACGCAAAGTCAATTTCTCCAGAAAATACAACCTCGAAAAGAATTGATATATTCCAAGTTTATGGCGAATGGTTTGTCAAAGAACGGATCCTGTAACTTCTTTGGTTTTTAATTTGGTTTGGTGTTTCTTCTTTGCTTCTTTATTCCATATTAATCAATTACCTGGCGGTTTGGTAACCAGAATTCGTCCCTCCACGATTTAGCGACACAGCAGTCAAACATTTTTAAATTACGTCTATGGAAACTTCCCTTCTTTATATGAACGTTCTTTGGCTCAAAGAAGTAAATTTCTTCCTGCATTGGTATGCAATCACAATAAAAATAATCTGAAAAATTTTGTCGACCGCTTTAAATATAGTTAGTTTCTCTGCCTGACATTCTGTGAAGTAGGGAGTCTATTGCGTTAAATCGTAACCTTGCTGTGTCGACACCCAGATAACTTCTAAAGCATGGTAAGTATCCGAGGAAGAGAGGAACGGCAGTATTGTTCTTCAATAGAACTCCCTGAAAAGTTAAAATTTCTTCTTTTTTGCACTGATTGCTAGTGGTCTCTTTGATGAAGGAGAAGGAAAATATGTTTTGCAGTGAAAATGGAGGTATTTATCTCTAGGGCTTTGACAAATCATATGTTAAACTTCTGACACCGAGTATACTGAGGGAATTACTCTGTGATTGTTTTCTCATCCCATGTAACTCGGGAGAATCAGAAAAACGGGTAATCATTAATTGACTGCATACATTTATTAAAATTTTTTAACCTTGAGGTATAAAATTTTATGAGAAACATGACAGTAACGGTCACTGAAAAAGGGATATTTGAAAAATACAATCGAATTTTTTATGTTTTCCTTTAAAATAAAAATTCCGTTAATAAAATATTCGTTGTGCTTAAATTAGTATTTACATAAAGTTCCACAGTTTACCTTATTTTCGGCAGTACGCTTAATAAATGTTTCCACCGCAAATAAAAAAGCCGCTTATGCATTTAATGAGTCACTCCGTTTTATCCAAGAAAGAACCATTATTTATCGATGAACAACTTCAACTTTGGAGTTACTTCTCAAATTCATTTGTTCATTTGGTTACGTGACAAATTAGTATTAAAAATAAAATAAAAAAGAATATAGTAGGTAATGAAAACGTAAATATTATTAGAAACGAGGTTATACACAACATTAAAAAACGGTACTTGCAAGAGTGTTTAAACAAAGCCATCTAGTCATACCTCGCATAAAATGTCGGTTAAAACTTTCTGCTCTTTGGCAGCATTCATCTGCTTTCACTCTTATTAGTTCATGCATCTTTTTTTTTCCTTTTCAATATTTTCGTAGACAGTTTAGTTTTACTCTAATGATCTATGATTGTAACTTCAATATTCTGCAATAAACAATCTTAACTTTTTTTAACAGGACTCAGTTAATTGTTCCCGGGTTAATTTGAAGTAGTTTTCGTACTTTTTTCAGCTTAAGAAAAAATATTCTCCTTATAATATTCCTGATGTATATTTTTACCTTTCTAAGTCCATTTAGCATCACGCTTCTTACATTAGCCTTTAGAAATTGAATGCTCTATGCAGTAAACACTGATTGTCAGAATCATTTCAGAAATCATGGCACAGTACACTATAGTTTATTGATTTTACCGTATTTTTTAAGGTGTTATAGTTGTACCTGGATGGGTAGGGGACAGTTACATTCGTTCGCCAAAATACAGTTGCCATGACACTTTGAAATAAAACAAGAATAAGAACTAAAGGTTTGGATGTCGGTTTTCGGGGACCGGAACTATGTTCTCTGCGTCCAGCCCTCTTCGAAAAGCACGCAAAGCGCTAATTAAGGTTCGAGCACGATTCTTTCCATGCGTTTCGCACAGTGGAGTCACCTACTGTAACGCAATTACATTGTAAAAAAGTGTACAGTAGAAACAAAACTTGGCAATAGATTTAGTGATATAAAACAATCAAAATTTGTTTCGGGCCTCGAAACGAACTTTTAGAACCTTAGACGTATGTCTAGAGCAGTAGCAACTAAATACTTATCTATAACAGTAAGAATTCGTGTCCTGTTTAATAGTTTCGTGATCAGATTGCAGTAAAATATAATTTAGTAACGAATTTATAAGCAAAATGCATCTGAACGTTGTTTTATTCATTTTATTTGCTGCCAGTTTAATCATTAGCTTTTTCTTTCTTCCCCATCCACCATTCTGTTCATCTGTTTTTGGATGTGGATGTAGTATATCTCTCGTACCATAGTTCAAGAACTGAAGCCCAGAATTGTTTGCTGTGAAAAACCATCCCAGTTTTGACCGAGAAAGACTTTTTTAGTCCGCGTGCATTGCCAAACAGTCACATATAACTTTCAAATAGACAGACATTTTATCATTCTTTTGGCGTAAATACAACAATCACTCAAATCTAGGCCTTATCCCGAGATATGTAAGTCAAGCCTTATAAATGCAATAATTTGCTTCACTAACTGTTAGGCTTATCAGACAATACCCAGATTCCGTTAGATATGTTTACACGTTTGTTCGTATTCTTTTAAATATCTCGTTATAAACATTTGCTTAAATAAATAACTGCGCAGTTTTCAAGCTGAACGGGCAGGTGCCGTTAGAAAAAAAAACACATCTAGCAATCTGATATAGCCGTCAAATTATGAGCATTTCTTACTTCCTTGTACGAAGTGAAGGAATTTCGGAAAATTTTGGATATTTCAACAGAAATATCCATTTTGACCGTTCTCGAATCCATTTGGACAATTTTTTGCATGGCATCTGTACGTATGCACAGAATAAAGGACTATTTTCCCAAAACCGGACAGTAAAATGGATTTAAAATGGATTCATAAAGAATTTCTTAGTAATGTCCGTACGTACGTACGCATATATAAATTATTATATTTGCCAAAATGAATAGTAAAATGGATTTTAAATGAATTCAAAAGAAATTTTTCATGACGTCTGTACGTACGTCTGTACGTATGTATCTCGCATAACTCAAAAATATTTAGCAATAGAAGGTTAAAATTTTGTACATGGGATTGCTTTAACACCTAGTTGGACACCTCCTTCGTTTATTTCAATTGGTAGTACCAAACGTATATATATATATGTACGTATGCATGTAATGAAAACAAAAAAAAAAGAGAAAGCGTAATACCTAGGTAGGGGATAGATCGTAAATTCATACTGAAGAGGGAGAATTCTGATTGCGTAGCATGCTAATATGTTGAGTTCGTAATATCTAAGAAACTTGGCAGTGGACGTCGTTTCAAGTCCATTTTTATTTGAATTCATATTTGTGGCCACAGCTTACTTGGAGCTTCAATCGTACCTTTTCAGAACATTTACATTTTTGAATACTGCTGCAGTAGGAAGAGAACGAGGGGTATAGGCGTCCAAACAGCACAGAAGTTAAAGCTAAAAGTGGCGCATTTATCCAGTATGGAAGCTCACCATGAGAAAAGTTTGGGTGTAGTTTAGAAAAGTTTCAGTTATCAAAATTGTGAGTTTAGCTTCCGAATTAGTTACGTCATACCGTCAAGCAAGCCATGCGAGATGAACTGATCTAGAAATGACGCAATCCACAGAAGTTATTATGATTTTTTTAATAGAGAGGGAGAGTTAAGGGGGATTAAATGGTTAATTTAAATTATAATTTTCATGTACATATTTTTATCTTACACATATACACATATATATGAAAAAATAAAAGCAAACTCAGAAGTAATGACCAGCAGGAACTTTTATGGGGATGATGGCGTAGATGTTGATCCATAATGAATAGGAAATTGGAGGCGAAGGCAGATTAAATCTTCGTTTTTTATTTCAGCTTGTTGTGGCCACAATCAAGTTGGCACATTAAATGTGCCTTTTCCATAAAGCTTACATTTTAGATTAATTTGCAGTAAGATAGAAAGAGCATATTTCAATAAGATAGATAGAGACAGCAGTGCAGCTAGGTCAAAGCCTTGAAAGCAAGTATGTTCAGGGTGAAATCTTAATTCAGACTTAGTTAGTTTTGGTTCTCAACGCATTTTGATTGGATAGTTAATACTTCGGTAAAATTACTATTGGCTGCTCGAGTTTTAGTTCCATTTACATCACCAGAATTATGTAAGCGTCATATGACAAGTTTAATCTAGAAATGACGCAGTGCAGAGAGAGGTTACTATGTTTACAATTGAGCAGGAAAATTTACGCTGCTAATTTAATCTTTTACATATTCTTTATTTTTCTTACATACACACACACACACATATATATATAAACAAATAATCAAATGTAAGGAAACTTATGTTTTGTTCTAAAAGTATTTTTGCATTTAAATAAGGTTTTTCATTCCAAATAATTTTAAATGAATTTACATCGTGTAGGATAATTCTTGATATGCATACAAGTACGCTAAATTTGGGGAATTAAATATTTACATTTAATTTCATTTCTACTTTCGATTTGCATATGCATAGCAAGGAGGAAACACGATGTCTGACCGGTTCAGCCGAAAACATCGCCGCAAAAACATGGCGGACGAAAACGTCGCGGAGAAAACAACGCAAGGAGAAAATGTCGTGGTAAAAATATAAGTAAAAATATAAGTCGTGGTAAAATATAACATAAAATAAAGCAAAGAGAAAACATCGCAGTTCTAGAATGTCGTGGTACAAAATATCGTCGGCGAAAATAACACGGCTTAAAAACTTCGCAGTTTAAAAGCATCGTCGTCGAAAATATCGTGGTAAAAAATAAAGTACCTACAAGTCATCGCATGACGATAACATCGCAGACATGCGTTTTTCAGGCTTTAAATAACTGTAGATGGATATTCGCTTGTGAGCGCCAGATGGACAGAAGGATAATTTTTACTTTCATATTTTTTGTTAACTAATAATTTTTTAAAAAAACAGAACAAGAAATTTAATCAAAACAAGAAATAATATTCATATAAGAGTATCAGATTAACAAAAGTGAAACAAATAATCTCATTATTAGCAATTTTTTATAGATAAAGTCATGCAGTTACTTACCTTCCTTTTTAGTCCAAAGAAATTTAGTCCTGAAGGACTATTACTTTCGTTTGGGCGTTTTCTGTTGTTTCACAATAAACGGCGTATCACTTTTCAATTTAGTGCTTATGTTTCTTTGTTGGCTATTTTTTTTTTTTTGACGTAGCTTTCTCTTCAAAAATCGTCTGCGTGCGTTGCACGGGAAAATAAAAAGGAATTTTAATTACAGTTCTAAATAAATAGCCAAATAAATGTGAAATTCGTAACAATATTCTCTAAAACTTTAACGAATTTTTCATTAACAAATTCAAAGATTTCAAAGCCAGCGATACCAACGTTGTACAGAAAAACATTTTTATCTCCAGCGCGTGAGAGCGTGTACCGAAATTTCTAAAGATATGCTCGATTTAAAATTATTTTGCGATATTGCTGTTGAACTGAATTTTATGGTTTAAGTGCGAAGAACATGGTATTTAACAAATAAAGGTAACACACAAAATGTTAAATAAACGCCCCTTTGGACGTAATTAAAATCTGAAAGCTTTCAGATTTTTTTTTTCTGTTCTGTTTTAGATTATACTTTTCATGAAAAATTACCGGTAAAACTTTATAAAAAAATAATTTTTTAATGACCTTTGTTAGCTAACTACGTCACTTTAAAATTCCATTAAGTGCTATAAGTTGCATTAATTTTCTGTGCTTATGTTTCCATTTTACATTTTCAACAAATATTTATCAGTTAATAAAAATATTAAAGTAAAATTTACCTTCTTTTCCTCTTGCACTCACAAATCATTATGCGAGTATCCTTTTATAATTATTAAAGCCTGAAAAACATATGTCTGCGATGTTATCGGCATGCGATGATTTGTAGGTACTTTATTTTTTACCACGATGTTTTTAAACTGCGAAGTTTTTGAACCGCTTTGTTTTCGACTACGATAGTTTGTACCACGATGTTTTAGAACTGCGATATTTTCTCTTTGCTTTATTTTCTCTGACGATGTTATGTTCCACGACGTTTTCCCTTGCGTTGTTTTCTCCCCGACGTTTACGTCCGCGGTGTTTTTGGCGCGATGTTTTCGGCGGACACCGTTTGAACGGTTGAAAGGAGTGTGAAATAAGCTACTTTCTCCTGAAGAGTCGGTATTATTTTATCATATTTTCAATTGTTCATTTTTAAGTAATTTTCTTTATAGGACTTTAATTAACATTAACAATTTTTGTCATAATTTATTGCATATCCACTGCTTTTGATCACTGCTAGTAAATCAATTTTTCCACGCCGATTTAACTTTTACTATTTAATACTTGTAAAAAATTTTTCCAGCTCCTTTATTTTCTTGATCGTTGGTCATAGTTATATACTTGCAATTACAGAAGTGTTTTAAATGCTGGATTTTTAAAATTTTTTTAAAAATTAAATTTGGATAACTAACGAAATCTAACTTTTAATTTGGTTTCCCGGTTCCTATATTTAAGTTTGGGAAAGTATTATGCTTGTTGTAAAAAAAAAAGGTTGTAAGAGGTTTGACTCCCGTTCGACAAAAATTGGCCGGGATATTTAATTTCAAAATTTGCTATTTTTGATGTCATTTTTACTTGCCTTGAGGGATCGGTAAATTAAGTTAGAAAAATTCGAGGAAATAAGTTTAAATGAAGTGCGGCAAAGAAGTGCGCATAATTTAAAAGACAGTAAAGTCTTGCGATATCAACATCAGATTTTTCTTACACTTCTAAACCCTTGGCTTCTACTCCATTACTGTCAGCAGGCAGATAACCCTAGTGTGCTTTATCATAATCAAATAACCTAACCTTTACTGTAGCATAAATGCAGTCGCAGTAGAAAGTCAGACTTGCAGGCCTAACTAGATTCTTAATGGGTATAGTTATAATGCTTTTCCTGCAGGAAAATGGATTTCGAAAGAACACAAGATCAGTAAAACGAATGAGAAGTAATTATGACTTGTTTATCTTCCTGTGTTTTAGCATGGCCTCTCATTGATAGGTACTTTAAAAAGTATTTTCAAGAACACAGCTGCTTCAGAAACCCCTTACTGGCTGATTTCTCTGTCTTATTTAATTCCCAGAAGAATCGATCAAATACTTTCGGTTTTAAATTTTTAATATTCTGAAGATCTCACGAACGTGAACGACACAAAATCGACCACCGTTAATTTACATGACTAGCCCAGAAGAGCTATTAATTTCAAAATAAGATTTTGAGTTCTTTCACTTGTCATTCGAGTCTGTTGCCATTCGGAAGAACATAAAATATTATTCTTCCATATTTAATCTGTTTATTATTAATTAACAAACTAAGTTGTTTAAAAGCAACAGCTACAGTTCTTAAGAATATTTTTTTTTTACTTTTTAATGATATTCATTTAAATGAAAATGTCTTTAATTCAATATATATCTAATTAAAAACATTATATTTAAATGAAATACAGAATTACATTGTACAATTTTTCCCTTTTTAAATATACAGAAGATACATAAGATGTGCGTGTTAGTCTGAATGTATATTCATCGCATATCTTATAAGATCGTATATCCTTAATCTATCGTTTCGCTGTTCCATCTGGGCTATATCTATCGATAATCTTTACTGATAAATTTTATTAAACTTTAAATTATATATAGTATATGCATTTGCAATAAAAGAAAGGTACACAACTACACTCATGTCCATAAATTAAAGATAATTCGGAGTCACGCGGAAATCGAACTCTAAAATAAATATATCACCTCTAAAATCACACATCTTCAAGAATCATATGCAAATTTCAGGAAGTAACCAGATGACACCGATGGTACGTCACAATGACGAGAGTGTAAGAGAGTGATATATAAGGAATACAGGCAAAGAAGTCAAATTGTTCGCAGGCGCTTTATAAGCATTTCAGTGCAATAACCGAATAGTTATGACACAAAGGACGCATTTTGATGATTTTTTACGTGGTAGAATTATCGGTCGTCTGGAATGTGGGCGTACCCAACTGGAAGTATCAGACGAACTTGGAATTGCCCAGAGTGTCATCTCCAGGCTTTGGCAACGATTCCAAGATGATGGTAATGTGAGTAGACGTTACAGCACGGGTCGCCCCAGAGTTACAACGCCGAATGAGGACCGGTATTCGGCAGTTACTGCCAAAAGAAACAGGCGGAGCACAGCCTCAGACCTGTCTCGTCAGTTCTCTTCAGCCACTGGTACGACAATTTCAAGGCAGACCGTGTACAGACGCTTAGGGCAGATTGGTTTATATGCTCGTAGACCTGTCAGATGCGTTCCACTTACTGCAACTCACTGTCGCCTGCGGTTAGCCTATTTTTTTTTTTTGTAATTTGCTCCAGGGAGAAAAATCGCTAATTTTTTTGATAATATCAAACATATAGCATCTTTTTTGCTCTTTACCTTTTGTTTAATAAATAAGCTTTACAAATAAGTCAAATTTGTTTTGCTTCTAACTCTTCCTTTGCCTGATTTTGCATTATCCTTAATTTATGGACATGAGTGTAGATGTTGTAGTAGTACGATATACAAATTTTCAACGTTCCACGGCTAATTGTTTTTGATATATCGAGATATAGACATACGTACGCACGTACAGACATTACTAAAAAATTCCTTATGAATCCATTTTAAATCCATTTTACTGTCCGGTTTGTGGAAAATAGTCGTTTATTCTGTCCGTACGTACACATGTGATACAAAAAAAATTTTCTTTAGAGGATTTGAGAGCAGTCAAATTGGATATTTTCGTTGAAATACGTTACCCGAAAGGTTTCACGATTACAATATTTCCGTTACTTCGTAGAAGTAATAAGGAAACGTAAAACCATCAAAATTTTAAAATCACAGGTACAGCAGAGTCGACCTTTCTTCTTCCTACATAAAATATACTTTCTTATCACAAAGCATATTTTCTTTCAACAAAATATATGTTAAACCAAAAACTTGAAAATTCCACAGAACAACCAAAAGTAGATGGATTTTATTTACTAGATGTTGGTATGTCTGCAAGGATAGAAGTTCTGAATGCTGAAGCTGAGGGTTTCACTTTGGACAAATATTTTCATTTCTGTGCGGATTTTTCCCATTAGATACCTGTGCTGCTTTCATTCTGTTTCATACTGGGTAAAAGTTATATCAGCGGCAAAGAAATCTACTGTAAATTCCTGAGTAAAATGACATCTGAAGTAGCGTTCACCAGTATTTGTAAAATCTTTCGGACCGTTGGAACGACGTATGCTTTCAAAGAAATAAGATCAACACTGTAACTCATATACTATAAGAAAACACTCCAGATGCTTCATAATACTGCTATTATATTTATTAGTTGTATATGAATGGTAGAAAAGTTCTTTTATCTGCTGTTATTCCTACCATAGCAATTAATCCATGTATAGCCCTTAAAATAAAAGAGTTTCCATATCAGATTAGATGTTACTATTTAATTGCATGTAATGAGTGAAAAAAATAATTCCTTTTACTTATCACTTAGCGTGAAAATACAGATGTCAAACAAAAGAGAAAAACAGGCACATACAATGACATATTCATTTGCACGTATCTCATGCATTAAGGCTTTAGATTCGAAAAAAAGCGTACGAAGAAGAAATGAAATTAATTTTTCGCTTGTCATTTTTTGGACAGTTCACTTCCGTTCTGTTAAAGATTCAAATACACTGACTGGTTAATTTTCCTGACATTAAATATCCTTTCACAAAGCGCTCAAAATCCCACACCAGAATGAGGGACCTGCCCTTGCATACTTAATGAGACAATAAGGTAAACTGTGTTCAGAACTTCTTTTATGTATTACTTAACTCTGTGTTGTTTATAATCGCAGTATTTGTTAAATGCAGCATATTCGTGTATTATTTATGTGATACTATTTTTATACCAACAGTAGTTACCCTCTAAAATCATTTTATGCGGGGAATTTTCTACTATTTATCAGCCTACAACCGTATCTTCTGAAAAAAAGGGTTAAAAAAATTTTAAGAAAAAATATGAAGGCAACATTTTCTCTCGTTTCTTTAAAACTTATAAATAATTAACGACAATAAAATACGACCTAACTGCGTTCAAAATTCCTTTCATATGCGTAAGTTCTGATAACATATGATCACAATCGATGCTAAAAACATGTTAAAAAACCTTTTTACCTTAATTCTTCCTTTTAAATTGGCTCACCATCGGCCGAGAGGTAAAGTCGCTGAACACTAGTAGTTCGTGCCGGAGTCCAAATCTCAGCAAACGGGCCGGTGCATGCGTAGTTTCGTGGTTTTCCCTATGTATAAAGTGTATGCGAGCCAGTTTCCCTTAGGAATTTGTCCACGAAAGCATCCCTCCCCTTAGGATGATAGCCCTTGCATACTTTACCATAATCAAATAAACCAAATTTAAGAATTATTTTGATTGTGTTAGAGATTAGTGATATTAATTCTACTTTGAATGTTTTTACTGAAAATTTCATACTCAGTCTGTCCCAAAAGTAGTGAAAAAGACTTTTTTCCTTTCCTCTTCCCTTCAGCGCAGCGCAGAGTCCCAGAAAGGAAAACAGAGATCAGGCCAAAAGGAAGCGAAACCCTTGTGTACGATTTGAACTCTTCACTTGGAATCTGCACCTTTGTAGTAATGCTTAATGCTTATCTTTATAACAGCGCACATTTATAGCTCTGTACATCAGCAAATCTTGCAGTAGTTTTTGGGTTTCGGCACGGGCAAAAATATACAGAAATTTAATATAATGTTTTATGACAAAGTTCTGCTTGAAACCTGGAAGATTTGGCTTTGAAAGTTTGCAGTTGTTGAAGACAATTTATGGAGACATTGTTTCGTCCACAACCCAAGTTTTTAAATGACAAGGCTTTCATGGGCGGAGAGTAAAGAGTTGAGAACGAACTGTATTTAGGACGTAGTTCAATTTCAAGATCTGATAACAATGTAATTCATACAAGTACTCATGCATGTGAGGTAAACATCAGATTATGTCAGTTAAAAAATTTAAAATATAGTGTTCCACGGCCTATTATACGAGCCTAAATCATATATCATCTTCTGTGATGATATATGATTGATTCTGTGATGTTTGGTTTATAAAATGTAATGCTTCCTTTCTTATTCATCGCACAGCACTGACTGGGTTTTGATTTCTCTTATTCCGGAAGTTCTAAATCCACCTCCAAGCATCTTTATCGGTTTACAATGTCCAGGTAGCTAAATGAGAGGGTGGAAAACAACTCCATTAAAAACTTCAGTAATATCAGAATGTAAGCTCAACAACAGCAATTTCTTTTCAAGTTATTTTTTCCCTATCCCTTTTCATTAATCATTAAAAGCAACGTCTTCCACCGATTATTAAATGGAAATAGTTTAGAAGCATTATAAAATACGACAGTAATGTATTAATATTTTTTACATAAAATATTTGAGTGTTTATTATCGGAACACTCGGCAAATTTTAGTTGCACCAGGCTTTTGGTTTTCTTCCCATGTGACATAAATGTAAGTTATTTCTCGTCCCTCCCCATCTCCGAAAAAATTCATCCACGAAACCAGTTCTTTCACGGCAGATAAACCCATGAATGTTTTGTTCTGATAAGTAAAAATTTAACAACTAATCTAAAAATAGTCAAATATAACTTTTTTTATGCTCTATATAAATACCAAGCCCTTTCCAAACTGTTCAATAAAAATACCAAATCGGCCAACATTTTGTTACAATTTCTTTTCCTTTTGGCATTAATCCAATAAGACATTTTAAGCTACCAAAAATCATTATCCTTAGTTTTTCAGATAGAAGCTTTCCTAGCATAAACTGATTTTTTTTATAGTAATGCTCATGCAAAGACTACTTGCTTAAAAAAAAAATGCTTTTTAAAAGAGCGATGACTGGTATTTATATTATGCACTTAAATTTCTTACTCAATCTTATAAGGAAATCTGATGGCGAGATGAACATCCATTTTGTATAGATTTTGAAATAATCATAACTGGTGGCTATTAGTTAGGTCCTTTAATAATAGACGTAAAATATTTTGTTCTAATTCTGCTTACAAATATTTATGCTCTTTAGAAAACTTAGTTCTGCTTTGTGTAAATACTAACAACATTCATGCTGCTATAATTCACAGATATAAAAGTATCAGGCGTTTATAATAGGCACTCAAGATGAAGTTCTAAACTTAAAACTGCGTTTCGACGTTCTGCATTGCGAACTAATTATGAAACTAAAACACAGCATAGAACACTAATAAAATGAAGTGGAAAATTCAATCTCCCAGCATTGTAAACTGGGATTATCTGTCCATGTGAGTTACCAATAGACATACGTGACTGTATTCATCATAACAGCTAGCGAAGACAAAGGATTTTGCTTTTATCTCAACTAAACTGCTTCGTCCCAAATTCTACAAAGTCGTATATCACCGCATATCGGTGATATCAGACACAGCAATTAATCAAGAGAAAAGGTCATAAAAGCACACTCTACACTCATTTCACACTCCACAGCTTCTCTTCAATTTAGGGAAAGTATCGCCACCCTCCCTCTGGGCACACCACTGCATAACTTAATTGAACGATATACTTATGCACATATATATACATCCCTATACCATCTATTTGAGACCCCCTTCCTCCCACGTCTCGCACCCCTTGTGGCTTCGGTTAGCTTGTTTTCTCATTTTCACGGTGTTGTGGACTTTATTATGCAAAAGAGTGGAGGGAAGATGCAAATGACTTGGGGGGAGGGAGAGAGCAGTTTAGGGGCAAACAATATATATTCCTAAACTTGTGATCTTTATTACGGGAGCAAAAGGTAAACGGGAAGAGTACTTGCAAAGCTAATAAATTTTAATCCAGAAATCTCCAACGCAGTTTATGAAGTTTATTACGCATAGTGGGCTGCCAAGGGAGTCAGAGACGTTGTAAAGCTAATATAATTTTAATCTCCCTCTCCTCTACCCCTGCTTTGTTCTCCCCTCAATGAATGGGGGTAATAACTGAAGAGAGGAGCAGACGCTCTTGCTTTCAATATGCCACGGTGGGACGGGTAGTAAATAATGAGGTTTAGGTTATTACACCAGAGCTAGTTCCACTTTGGGGATTTGTGTATAAAATTAATGCGTGTTAAAGGGCAGATTGTGGGATAGAAACAGTGGCGGGGAAGGGGTTAAGTTATTTCCCGCTTGAATTCACTGCGATTTAAGCATTACAGTTGCAGTCAATGAAAATTTTATGTAAGACAAGTTGCCCTCATTTGGCATCGTTGTAAAAGATGGGAAAATGACTTAGTTGTGAAATGGTTTCTTAGCTGTTGATCTAGAATAACAGGGTAACAGAAGAAATCAAATAAATTATTAATAATTGTGGAATGGAGGGAGTTAAATTAATTCGATAAGGAATCGAATTATTGAAGTTATTAGGTATTTATTATATTGGACTTTTATCGTTATTTTTTAATCATTTTAATCGAAAAAGCTTAAAATGGCTTCTTGTGATCTTATCACTGACACATATATAAGCTGAGGAGAAAATTTTGTTGGGTTTTCGTGTTTTAAAATTTAGAATGCTTTCAATTGTCCCAAGTAGGTGATATAAATTTTGCAAAAAATGCGTCATTCTTATTTTGCAAGTTGCTTTTGCAAAATAAATCAGCTTTTGAAAGTTTGATTTTTACCAACTCGTAATTTCTCTTGTAAAAAAGTTCAGAGGATCTTATAAGGTAATAACATATGTTTTTCTCATATTAACTAAACTGCTTATGAGAAATGCTGATGAATGATGCCTGATGTGACAAATTAAATTTAATCTTCTAGAGAATGAAACAGAATAATGTTTTATTAAAGCAGTTCATTTTACATCAATTTTTCGAATTTTTATAGAGAGACTTCTACAGTAATTATAAAATTTCAGGAATCTTTGAGTGGTTTGTTTAACTTAAAACATATAATTGCGTGTGTACAAGCTCATAATAGATTGAATGTAACCAGAATTGACGATAGCTTGCTAAAATTTATTTTATCAAAGGTAACAACTGCACACTTCTGAAACTTCCTCCCAAAATATTCATACAACTCTTCACAGTATCACACAGTGCAATTAGTAGTTACATTTCAAACTACTGAGAACGTTAAACACAACGCAATGCAAAGCTCATGTAAAGAGCGAAACTAACCCGGAGGTATCCCAGTACTCCGAACTTCAACTGTTGAACTAAACACTGAGAACAGATGCTCTCTCCGATCTTATATACTTTGCATTAGTCCACCGAGATATTTCTAGTACTTTTTGCTTCTCGAAATGACTGGAAGGCATATGAGGGCCAAATACGGTTACAGTTGCACAGAATATCAATTATAGTTATTCAATTAAAATATCCATTACAGTTATACAGGGACCGTACCCAAAGTCGCAAAATGGTCGCCAAGTTTCGCGACTTCAAAAATGAGTTGCCAAAACTGTTGTCAGTTTTGTGATATCTCACGAAACCAAAATTATCAGAGCTAGTAAAGAAATTTCAATG
This sequence comes from Stegodyphus mimosarum, assembly GCA_000611955.2. Lineage (NCBI taxonomy): Eukaryota > Metazoa > Arthropoda > Arachnida > Araneae > Eresidae > Stegodyphus > Stegodyphus mimosarum. The sequence goes on from KK122415.1 coordinate 360,033, forward strand.
CGATCATTGCAATAAATATCCTTTCTGTTCTGTCATTTGTATTTTATTCGTATGTAAAGCGCCACGATTTTATTTTTAATCTATATGACCAGGATTATTATTTTATATAAAAAATCGTATTTTACTTTTTAGTGAACTTAATTAACACTTGTTAATAAATACAAAATAATGGCCCGATTAAAACGTGTAATTTAAAAACGTTTTTCACATATTGTATTTCCTTACTTTTAGTCTGTAGAATGTCGAATGCGAAAAAGTAATAAATTCAGAAAATCATTGCTTCTTAAAGCAGAATAATCATTCCTTCTAATAAGATTACATTCAATTCGTTTAAATGTTTTGATTTAGAAAGTTAATCTCGTCATCAGTTCAAATAATAAGGTTGCTAACAATGAAAGGTTAAATATTTTGATACGTAAATCCCTCTTTGTTAGCAAATTCCCCAAATTAGTTTAAAAATTCGAAAAATACTTCTTTTGGATGAATATTTTACGCTCCCTCCGATACTGCTAAAATCAAAATTATGTTATATTTAGACTGTAGAAAAAAGTAAAATGTAACTCTGCTCAAAAGTTCTTGTAAAATATCGTATTGTCGTTGCTGATGTGCAAACGGAGAAAATCTCAGATCAAATTATTTTTTTAGGTTAAAATGTTTTTTTTTTTTTAATTTTGGCTCAGCGACACGCGATCACAAATAAAAAATTTCAAGCAGGTTCGAGGACTGCTAAATACTAAGGCCGTTCTCCCACTTTTTAGACAATTTCCAATGAATTTACAGAAATATTTTACTTAAAACTTTTATTTTTTAGATGCTCCATTTGAAAACGCTTGCTCTTCATCATCTTCCTACATCACAAGTTCCACGGCAATAAAGCTTCGTTTTAGTAGCGGAAGAGGTATTTTATTCCATTCCTCTCGATAGATTTGCAAAGTCTAAAGAAGGTTATAGGTCGGGGTCTGGAAATCCGCTTTTGAAAAGTCCAAAAGCGCAAAAATCCGTGGATGATACATCACGAGATTTTGTAGGGATATGAATGAAGGATATACGTCTCTTGTTCCTTGATACTAGACGTACTTGTACCATTTTTTCTTGTACCATTTTTTCAGTGAAATTAACGGTGGATTTTGACGTGCTTTGTCTTAATGCAGCTCTATTGATTGATGGTACCGTGGTGGGTGAAGGGAAAATATTTCATATTTTAAAATTGGATGTAAAATATGTTCCTGATAATATGTGGAACTGACCTTAACAGTTTTTTGCACTCTCTTTAATATTTATTTGTCGTTATGCCAAAAACCAGCAACAATCATACATCCCTTTGAAAAACTTTCTTAAATTCTTCGAACCATGTTCTAAGATTTTTTTCTTCTCTTTGATGATAATACGGGGATTTCTTTTTATTGTGGTCATTTAAATATACCTAAGATTCATTTACTGGGACAACACGTTTTCCATTTTTGTCCGAATAATTGTTTCTCACAGAAAATTCCAACGCGTTCTGCGTGGAGAAAGACGATGCACATTATTATTATTTTTTTTCCTTTTTAAGATGCAAATAAGCATTAATCACTTTGTTTACAGTTGATGCAGAGCATTTTAATGCTTATGCAACTATCCTTTGAATATTTTCTTTTATCATTAAAGGTCTTACTTTTGCAACACTCGAAACATCCCGTTTTTTTTCCTTGGATATGCATTTTTGGACATTTTTTCTCCTTAAAGCCAAACTTTTACGTCTTTTTCCTTTCTTATTGATAATATTATCTATGGTTGCTTTAAATACCGAAAACTCAAGCTTTTCATAGCAATTTTGCTTCCTTTACTTCATGAGCACATTTCAACGAAAAAAATCGATTTTGACCACTATCGAATGTAATTTGAAGATATTTTTGCCTGACATCTGTACGTAAGGACAGAATAAAGGGGTCTTTTTCGCAAAACAGGTTGCAAAAAGAATTTAAAATGGAGTCAGAAGGGATTTTTTTTTCGTCAATTCTGTAACTGAAAGAATTTTGGAATTTTGTATATAGTGTTAATCTGCATGTGCAAACTTTGTATGTAGTGTTATGTAGTTGTAAAATTATCAACAATTTAAAAGTTGTTTATGTGTGGCTAAGCCTTTTAACACAGCAGCCATATTTCTTTACATTTGAAACTTAGATGAATAGTGAATTAACTCAGTTTCTGCACTTTCAGTGTCTTTTTGCCGAGTGGTGTCAAAAGAAAACTCTCAGTTGTGTGCCCCGAAAAATCTCCGTTCTTGCTCCCTGGCCGAATGGATTGTTTTTGCTTAGAAAGTCTAATTTGAATTGAAAATTCTTTAAAATTGTTTTAACTGTATTTGATGTTGTATATTTTTCTATACTTTTCCATTTTTAATAAAGATATTTTGAGGTTTTATGTATTTTTGCCTTGCCGCGAAGTGAGAACTGAATTAATTGAATGAGAAATACATCTCTAATGAAACTCGAGGAAAAACGTTTAAATGAAATGCAGGAAAAACTGCGTATAATTTAATATTCCGTATAAGGAAGTCATGTGGGGTACACATCAGATTTTTCAATAATAAAATAGGAATAATTGTCATCGAAAAGAGTACAGACATCGTTTTCCATCCATTGCTTCTTTAAAAGCGCCATTTTGCACGAAAACAAATTGTCGTATAGCAGACGATAATTCATGCTTTCAAAAATATAGTTGCAGTTAAAAAAAACTCCAAGCAGGCGATTTTTTTATAGCAAAGCAAAATCGTCTAAAAAATGAGCAAACAGCCTCTAATTTTTTATATCTTTTATATTTGTCTGTGCTAAGAAAAATGTTTACTACTATAAAGTTTAGTAGAGGTGCGACATCTAAGGAGTATTTTTATTTCTGTATAATGTGCAGTTGGAGAAAATTAATCAGGCATATTTAGATGTGTGTTTTCTAGTGCGACAGATATTATACTTAAATGTGCACTACGTTGGCATGCTAACTGGATGGCAACAAAACTACAGTGTGATCACTTTTAGAATTTTCCAATGCGATTAATTTTCAGTATAAAATTTTAATTTATCAAACTTTAGTATAAAAAGAGGAGTAAGATTTTATTTGAACTATCATATAATAAATTCGATTAATGTGAAACCTATAATTTCAAATTTATTGAAATGTTGTTAAACTTCTCGTCATTTGTTTACTTGAAAAGGACTGGGAAAAAGTAGATTTTGTTAACCGAAAACGATATTTTATCTTGAGATCTTTAGCTAAGTATTTTCTCCCTTCTTTCCGCATGCCTTCGTGGTGTAATTGGAAGCATACTTGACGTGTATTCGAAAGGTCCAAGGTTCGAGTCTCGGTGAGGGCATTATACATTTCCTCACGTCAAGAAAACCTAATGACCATACGAATTTTACTGACACATATATAAAAATCTAAACGTGAGGAATAGTTTTATCATTTTCTTTACGTACATAAAAGGATACTAATTTGTTCAATTATTGGAAGGTGATGTGTTTTGTCAAATAACTTTTATCTAAATTTTATTGCTGCGTGAATGAACGAGAAAGAGAACAAATAACACGGTTAATTATTGAAGCAAATGTTGATTTTATTCTACAAGTGAATGGTAATTCCGTTCTACCAATTCATTAATGAGACTGAAGTTCATTTAATGTGGTAATGGGCATTGAAAACAATGCAATAAATGCTACAGAACGAACCCTAAATAATTCCCCGAATAAATAGCGTGACGTCTGCGAAGCCAAACATAAAACGCAACCGGAAGAAAAAGTAATGTATAACTTACTATTGTTAACACGATTGTATGGAGCACGCATATGTACGGCTGGCCACGTGAAAACGCAAAATAAATATTCGACATTTTTGGTCACTAGATTTTCGAAAACCGGTCTAGCATTAGGAAAAACTTTAAAACTTACAAATATATGCATGGTATTTAATGAATTATTACTAAAAGGAACAATCATTTCGGCAATCGTGCGTTCTTCGTGACGAGAAAATAATCGCAGCAACATACGGGTCAGGACTAAATCCTTCTATTTTCATTGTATACAAATAAAATTACTAATAAGCAGTATTGCAGTATCGCAGAATATACATCCGAACTTTTCATAACCACATTATGAATTAATATTAGCAAAGCAAAATCCTTGTGTTTGGCATAGATTTTAGCCAAGACTTTATCGATTTCGAGGATAAATTGGTACATGTTACTCTTCCTCAGAAGCAAAGAAATCTGGAGCGAAGAGAAATACCGGTTATATTTATGCTCAAAAGGAGTAAAGCGAACGAGAAGGTAGTGCCATCTGTTGGCAGATACAGTAACGAAAATTTAGAAATTAAGTAAATAAATTTAAAATGCGTTTGGAAGGACTGGATTGGAATCAAACTGAGTAAAATAAAGCTTTGTGAATTTGGAAAGCTTCAAGAAAATCTAATTCACCTAAGAAACAAGCTTTTTGGTTAATTTTTGCGCAATCAAAGTCAAAATTATAATTAACTTCCCAACTATGTTCATCTATTGAAGACGTGTTAATTTTGTCTTTTTGGGCATAAGATTCATGTTCCTTGATGCAAAAACCATGAATTTTATCGATAGGTGAGAGAATGACTTGAAATTTGAACTTCTGGAGAATCCGTACTATCTTATAACTGACAGAAGGATGAAATAGAAACGCGACAAAATTATTACTGTTATTTCTAACAGCAGAATGTCTTTTAAAGACTTTGCCAATGATCACGCTAGAAAATCCTCGGTCAATAGCAAGTGATCTCAAAGTTCATTAGCAAGCAAAGGCTCTGAGGAACAAACAGAACGCAAAATACATAATGGTAAAAGGAAGCCATTTTTTGCTTAGCCGGGGGAAAATTTAAACTTTTATTTTATTTTTTAATAATGTATCTAATAGATATTAGTTAATTTAATTTATGATACGTCAATTTAATAATTATAATAAACATTTCGTTCTTTCATATACTTAATAAAAGAGGCGTCTAGCATTATATGTTACTTCACTGGTACAGAATCATTTATTTTTAACTTTTATGGTGATATATTTCTTTTATTTCTTTTGAAATTTTTAATACTAATCTCTCCTTCAGAGTCTTAATCTATAATTTTAAACTTTTATATTTGAATTTTCTTTCATAAAGTTTTCTTTATTATGAATTTTGTATCATATGTTACCTGACAGAGAAAATGTCACATAGTGAAGGAGCAAATTCACCGCCATACAAATTTCTATAGAAGTGCATACAGACTTATAAATCATGCAAATGGTTGCCTTTGCAAAGCAATCAGACGATTAGTGCATATAAACGTACAAGCATACAAACAACTAGGGAAGTCATCAGTTTCGGTATTGTCACGGCTGTAATATACAGTGTCTCACAAAAGCGATGGGACACTTGTGCTTTACAAAAGGAAACCGTAATAAAATAAATTTTTAAAAAAATGTAAAAATTTTCTGTGGGTGTGTTTCATACTTAAATTTAGTAACAATTATTACATAACATACATTTTCTCAAAATATTAAAATATTAATTTAATAAAAATACAATTGTTTAGAACGGAGCAAAAAATGGCTCACATAAGTGATGGGACACCATTAGACTATGCAACAAAAATCGTCTAAAAATATTTTTTG